>DF362736.1:28789-40797 GCA_000787875.1 Solanum virginianum
ACCGGAGCTATTTCCCATCTACCTCCTCATAGTTACTTTGACATACAGAGATTTTTGTTTATGTGAGTGCTCTACTTTGAGCGCAACATCAATTTATTTTTATCTATCTATGTTAAGAGTTTGCTTTTGAGGGTGAGCCCGAAATATGACTTTTCCCCTATTTCACTCATGACTAGAGGTATTGTTGGATAATATATATGTATGACTCATGAAACATTTATGTACTTATGGAGACTTTCCCTTAGTCCCTATCCATGTATCATGTTGCTTGGATTATGTTAGCAAGTGTTGAATTCTCTAAGTCCCTAATCTGCATAGTGCATCCCATGATCCCTTCCCTTAAAATTATATGTTGTGAATGAATCGTGGGAATTCCTTATTTTTTGTCCTATAGAGTGTGGCCTAAGCTCTTAATCCTCTTAGTACTATTATTGACGATTGATCCACGCTTCTTAACGAAGGATGTGCGTGTGGATGCTATATGGCTAGTTTGGAATTCACTACAAGAAAACTGCTCAATAGCAAAGGGAAAATTGTTCCCTAAAAGTGAGAATCTAGTCTCTAAAGGGAATTAGGGACCAGCATATCTTGTCCTTATAGCCTCCATCACTATTGACCTTTAGAGGTGAATTTAATCTATTGGTCTTTAATATATTTGCATAACCGCTATATTTTTGGATCTTAAAATGCTTTTTAAAGATCAATTTTCTGGTTTCTAAATCATATATTTTAGAGACTAAATTTTGGTCATTACATAGTTTTCTAGACCAGGAAAAAGATGGTCATTAAACACAATCCAAAGCAGTTAAAAGCTGATAGCTAACATATTTTCAGAACAATATAGAACTTGTCATTAATCACATTTCTAGACTAGTTTAAAGTTGGTCTATAAATTATTATGTGACTAGTTCAAAGCTGGATGGTAAATCATTTTGAAATCATATAAGCACCTAAAAAGTTTTAAGGACTAATGGTCTAGTCCCTAAATAAAATTTAATTTTGCACCTAGAAAATATGGTAAATAATACAAGTTTTTTTTTGTCATATCCATAAATAAAACTCTACTAGACACGTCTTCATAGAGTCCCTAAGACACTTGAACTCTCTGCTCTAATACTAAGTTTGTCACGCCCTAGGAGGGTACTCTATACGTGGTAGGCACGCAGAGACTATTGTTAGTCTCAAGCAAACCACTTGGCCTCATCATATTCATTCAATCATAATTCAATAAGTCAACGAAAGTCTTAAGAGAGATAGTGAGTTAGACAACCTTATTTAAATGTAGTCAAAACATTTCAACAAGACTAGTGTGAAAGAAACTAGTAAGAAAATAGCTAAATCATCAATCACATATCTTGCCTGTGAAGCCTCTATCTAAACTGTCTAGATCGTACCATACAAGTCATCACTACCTCAATCAAAAGGAAATAAAGTACTAAACTCAAGCTATATGAAAGTATAAATGTGTATCGTCCGGAAGTAGGGGAGCACTCACCCAATTAGCTGACTTCAATAGAACCTCAATGGTGTACCTGTTGATGATCTCTAGTACTTTTCTCTACATCATTAATGATGCAGGCCCAAATGAACGTCAGTACATGGAATATATGAGTATGTAAAATCACAGAATGAAACAAATAATGGTAGAAGAACATCAACTCAGATAAGTCAAATCAAGAAGGTAGGAAAATCAATCAGGATGTCAAAGGTCTAAAATGAGTATACTTAGACAATGACCAATCATATACAATCTAATCCAATCAGGGTACTATCAAAACCTAGATGAGAGTTTCTCTTATTCAACAATAATCACCCATGAGCTAGTGATTATATAACAATATTGTTGATGTTGCCCCAAATATTCAATACCTTGCCAGCCTGAAGAACGAATCAACCAATCATAGATCCAATCAATCAATTAAGTCCTCTATTCTTTCAGGAACCTATCATGAGGAAACATCGGATTTGATGGTTTTAATCCTCTCTTACATTTAGTGATGTAGTTATTGGGTTTGATTTGGACTTATTCGTACTCAATTTTGTGCTCAATAATCCTCCCATTACTCAATGCTTATAAGATAATCAATCCTAATAAAACTAATCATGAGTCTCAAAAGGACTTTTATCAATTCATTAGTCTATCACAATCAAGTCTTTCGGCCTATCAACTATCTAATGAATTCTCGATCATATCTTTCAAGAAGGGCTTAAACAATCAATTCCGACCAATAATTTGAGTTCAATTATGAAGACTCTCAAAACTATCAAGTATCAATATGATCATCATGCTCAATCACAATCATACTGTCAAGGCTCGAGACTTAACCCCTAGGTTTGTTCATGCAATCTTTCATGATAAATCAAGTTCATGATGATCATTAATATATGAAAATACATAGAATATATATAATTTACAAGAAAACATTCAAAAAAAAACATGCATAGAGACTAAATACTTTCACCATCTTTCTATCACAATCGATAGGGGTACATGGAAGAATAATTTCATGTTTCTGTTTAGCCTTACATACCTGGAATGAAGGTGGACAGTCATCCCTACAAGATTCCGACTTGAAATCCTTGAATTCTAGCTCTTTTATCCTCTCTATAGCCCTAGATCTTATGTTATAATGCATCAAAAGCTTAGGAATGGGGTTAAAAAATCTTTTATCCTTAAAACGACCAATATCGATCATGGGTTAAGTTTAGGAGGGGTAGGAAAAAGTCTGGAATGCTCGTTGGAAAAAGTAAAAATTTTAAATTGTTGGTGGACTTGGTCCCTCGCAGTATATTTTTCTTCAAAATGTTTTTGACCAATTTTATAATCCTATAGAAAATATTAGAACCATAGTTAAGTGCATATCTGCGATAAGGACTTGTCGCACACTTTTCTGAAATCGCATCTTTGCTCCAAAAAATTATTTTTTGATTTGATTGCTCTAGAATTCAACCAAGATAATTTTCTCATATAATTTTTCATGTTGATCATGATTTCAACCTCGAATTTACTAAAAAGATTTGGAAAGATTCATTATGCAAGCGTCCTCTTATCTAGGGGTATTTTGGTAATTTTATTGGATCTAATAATTAGAGTGTGTGGATAAAGATTTGGGTGGTACATTATCTTATTGCATGTATTTCTTCAGAATATTTACTCTATATTATTTGGTGGGTTTGAATTGATCGATAATCCCACCAGTACATATTGTTATACCTATACTATTCTTGATATATCATATGATAAGGTCTTGTTGCAATAGTTAGTAAAGTTTCATAGACAATGGCGCAAATGATCTCCAACAATATCTACTCTTTTATCCTTATAGTAGGAGCTACGTCTTATATCTTTTAAGTGTAATATCCCTCATGTACTTCAGAATGCCTTATAAGTGTATTTCTTGAATATATAAAAAATCATGCATTATTTCAAAAATCCGACTCTATATTTTTGTTCGGGGGTAAAATCAAGTGAGAAAAGGGCAGCTCTCAATTTTTAGAAAACCTGTAGCGAAAAATAATTTTTGCTACGAGGACCATAAATAGTGTGCCTGTGCGCCCAGGGCGTGATATGCTTGGGGCGCAGCATAGTGTAACTGGTGCTCCGCGTCGGGCCTAGGGCGCGGACCAGTACAATAATCCCCTCATTTTTCCAGCTTCATCCAAAGGCATTTGGGTAATAATCTAATGCCATTTAAACATGAAACCCTCTATCCTTAGCCATTTTCCAACTCTAGAACTCACAAAACCCCTCTTAAATCCTTTCCAAAACATCATCAAATCCCCCATTCAAATTCAAGGACCTCAAGAACAAGCTTTGGATTTCAGAACCCAATACAAACCTCAAGTCTTGCTCAAGTCAATTTCAAGAAAGTCACAAGTTTAGGTATGTGAGTTTCATTCAAGGGATCCTTCCACCTATGAAGCCAGACCTCCCTTCTTCCTCAACTTTTATGATTTTATGTTGAATACTTTATAGGTAAACGTTACTATGTATTATAAGTATGATTGGAGTTGGATTCTTCAAGTATTGAATAAGTATGCATGAATATCTATTGAACCTATTTTCATGAGTTTATTTATGCCTATTAAGACTATGCATGACCTGAATTATGAAATTATGATTGTTGGTGAAATTTAAGATGCTTTTCATGATACCCAAATTGGGGGTTCTACTACTATGTTGGTGGGTTGATTTAAATGGCTTCAAATTAAATTGATTTTACTCCTTCTTGTCCTATACTCCTAAATTGTATGATTTTAAGCATAAGAATGCATACCTACCATGTTTGACTAAGTTTGTATTATTATAAGCCTTATGTTGATACATGGATATTTCATGATTAACAAGACAAGTGTTTATTATGACAAGTTATGGGCTCCCAAGCATGTATTGAATTCAAGATGAGTCTCTATGATCTTCAAGGGAATTATTGAACTCCTATGCTATGTTTTATATTCTTGTGAATTGTGAAGCCTGCTAGAAGGGATTATGAACTATGTTATATGTCCCACCCTTTAGTAAAAGGCAAATACCTACATGAAGAGGCTACGAACTATGTTGTGTGACTCACCTTCATGTACAAATCAATACTACTTACTATCTTATATCTATATGAAGGGGTTATGAACTACGTTCTATGCCTCACCCTCATGTATGATTTAATGTTATGCAACATCTTATGCTTACATGAAGGGGCTATAAATTATGTTGTATGCCTCACCCTCATATACTATCCATTACCTACTAGAAGGGGTTATGACCTATGCTATATTCCTCACCCTCTAGTACAAGTATTTGGATGAGCTATTTATGTCACACTATGGTGGTAAGCAAGTTATGGAAGTATGATTACTCTCAAGCGTGTTTTATCCTAAGCATTGGTTATACATATCATATTGAGCTTATGTTTATTGATTATGATTAATCATCTTGTTTATTATGGCTTATGATAGTACATTCCAAGTACTAATGCATATTCTATGCCTACGTGATATCACCATGTAGGGATCAAAGCTCCTATTGATCCTCCTCCTCCACATGGCTAGCCAGAGCTTTTAAAGTTAGCTTTTGGTGAGTCCTTATATCTATGGAAAATATCTATTTTCTTCATGCCTATGTTAAGACTTTATCTTATATTTTTGGATACTTGTCTACGAGGGTGAGCTCGAGAGATGTCTTGGCCCCCGCTCTATCTACTAGTAGAGGTGTTATTGGATGTGAATCTCATGTATTGAGCTTGACTCTTTTATGCTTATGTTATTCTGAAAGACTCCCTTAGACCCGCCTTCTTATGTTCTATTATTACTTGTTTGTTATCTTATTTTGCTTTAGCAACCAAGGATGTGTATGTGAAATGCTAAGAAGATTGTTTAGGGTTCGTTCAGATTTTCCATTCGATGTGTCACGTCTAGGCCCTAGGCAAAGATAAGGACAAGATAGGTATCAAAGCACTAGGTTGTTAATGATCCTCAAAAATCCAACATGGCTCGTCAAGTAGAGTTTTATTCATGGTTGTGAAGCGCGCCATAACTATGAATAGGAGGCTACGTGGAATTTGAGGAAATGATTCACTTCTTCATGATCTTTGTCATGCTCTAGGGTTAATGATAAGGCTTCCTTACCTAATGAATGCTCTTTTTCTCTTTTAGATCATGCCACTACCAAGAGGAAGACCATGGAGGGCTTACATACCCGAGGAAGGTCCGACTCATCAAGCTCCTCAAGGAGAAGGGGCTACCCAAGTTGAATTTTGGAATGCCATCACCATGTTGGCATATGCTATGACCAATCAATTGAATCAAGGGGCCCAAGCTCCTTATGTCCCTACTCCGGTATCAAGGGTGAGGGTCTTTGCAAGGATGAACCTTCTGGAGTTTCATGGTTCCCAGATAGAAGAGGATCCCCAAGAGTTTATTGATGAGGTGTATAAGTACTTGATCTTATGAGATGAGTTCAGAAGAGAAAGTGGAGCTTGCTGCATAAATGTGTTACCCAAATTTGATTTGCTCAATGGAAATTGGAGAGGGGAAACAATGATGCCATTCCTAGGGAGGAGTTCAAGGCCGCCTTCCTCAATTGGTTCTTCCCTATTGAGTTGAGAGAGGCAAAGGTGATAGAGTTCATAAATCTCAAGCAAGGCTCTATAAGTGTGAGGGTGTATTTCCTTAAATTCAACAAACTCTCAATGTATGCTCTTCACTTGGTTGCCGATCCTAGGGCAAGAATGAACTCATTTGTGTCAGGGGGCTATTCAATTTGGTTAATGAAGAGTACCGCACCGCTATGCTTATGGGTGACATGGGCTTATCTTGACTCATGACCTAGACCAAACAACTTAAGGTATAGAAGATTAGAAAGAGGAGAAGTAGGGAGTCCAAGAGGGCTCGGTTGGATGGTGGCTTCCAAGGTGCTAAGGGTGGCCATTTCTAACAATGTCACAAATTTCAAGGCCAAGGGTCCTTTATTGCTCCAAATAAGAGGTTTGCTAATAGTGGGGTGCCCAACCCAAGATTCCAAGGTGGCAATAGTGGGGAAAGTTTTCTAAAATGTCCAATATGTGAAAAAAATCATCATGATAAATGCTTGAGGGATTCGAATGCTTCCTATGGGTATGGAAGAGTAGGCTACAAGCTTGTTAAGTGCCCTTATGCTTAGAACAAGGGCAAGGATGGTCGTCCTCAAGGACAAGATGTTCATGTTAATCAAAGGGCTCAAAGTGGCCAACAAAGGGGTGCTCCACGTCACAATTGGTTTTACGCTCTTCACGGGAGCAAGGAGTAGATGAGATGCCTGATGTTGTTACCAGTATGTTAAAGGTTTTTGGTTATGATGTGTATGCTTTATTAGATCCGGGTACCACTCGTTTCCTTCATTACTCTTTTTTTTCTACTAAGTTTCATGTGTGCTCCAAATTATTGTGTGACCCTTATAAGGTGTCTACCCCCATTGCTGAGTCCGTTGTTGCTAGAAAAGTCTATAGGGGTTTTTTTGTGTCTATGTTGCATAAAGTCTTACCTAGTGATTTTGTTGAACTTGACATAGTGGATTTTGACATTATTCTTGGGATAGATTGGTTACATGCATATCATGCTTCTATTGATTGTAGAACCCATAAAGTTAGGTTCTAAATTCCTAATGAGCCCGTATTTGAGTGGGAAAGTCGTGATTCGATTGTTAAGGGTAGATTCATCTCTTGTCTTAAAGCCCAAAAATTGATATCTAAGGGTTCCATTTTCCATCTTGTGAGGGTTAGGGATGTTGAGTCTAAAGTTCTTCCTATTAAGCTAGTTTTGGTGGTCAATGAGTTTCTCGATGTCTTTCTGGATGAGCTTCTTGGTTCCTCCCGAAAGGAAAACAGATTTTGGTATAGACCTCTTCCCTGATACACAACCCATTTTCATTCTTCCTTACCATATTGCCTCGACGGAGTTGAAGGATCAATTGTAGGATTTGTTGGAGAAGGGTTTCCTAAGGCCTAGTAAGTCACCAAAGGGTGCACCAATGTTGTTTGTAAGAAAGAAAGATGACTCGCTTAGAATGTGCATCGACTACTAGCAACTCAATAAGTTTACTATAAAAAACAAGTATCATCTACCAAGAATAGATGATCTACTTGATCAAATATAAGGGATTAGTTATTTTTCTAAGATTGATCTTTGATCCAGATACCACCAAGTAAGGGTAAAGGAGTGTAATATTCCTAAGATGACTTTCCAGACTAGGTATGGGCATTTTGAATTTATGGTGACGTTATTTGGGTTAACTAATGCACCAATAATATTTATGGATATCATGAATAGGGTCTTTAAACCCTACCTTGACATGTTTGTGATAGTCTTCATAGATGACACATTGATTTATTCCCGCAGTGAAGAAGAACATGTGAATTATTTTATGATGGTGTTGCAAGTTTTGAGGGATGAGAAGTTGTTTGCAAAATTTGATAAATGTGAGTTTTGGTTGAAAGAGGTTGCAGTCCTAGGGTGTGTGGTATTCGGTAATGGAATTGAAGTGGACTATAAGAAGAAGAAAGTGATAAGAAATTGGCCTATGCCCTTAACTCCGTCAGATATTAGGAGTTTCTTATGTTTAGGGGGGTACTACCAGAGATTTGTGAATAGTTTCTCTTCTATTGCTTCCTTATGACAAAATTGACACAAAAGAAGGTAAAGTTCATTTTGACCGATGAATGTGAAAGAAGTTTTCAAACTTTGAAAGACAAGCTTATCTCTGCTCCTATCTTGGATTTACTGGAAGGGTTAGAAGGTTTCTGGTTTATTGTGATGCATCAAGGATATAACATATGCTTCCTGGCAATTAAAGGTGCATGAGCGTAATTATCCCACCCATGATCTTGAACTAGTGGCCATGGTGTTTTCTTTGAAAATATGACATCATTATTTGTATGGGGTTCATGTAGACGTATTTATCGACCACAAGATTCTCCAATATATTTTCGCATAAAGAGATCTTAACTTGAGACAAAGAATGTGGTTAGAACTCCTTAAGGATTATGGCATGAGTGTGCACTATTATCCTGGCAAAGCTAATGTTGTGGCTGATGTTTTGAGTAGAGTATCCATAGGAAGTGTAGCTCACATTGATGATGGCAATAAAGAGGTGGTTAGAGAAGTTCACCAGTTAGCTAGATTGGGGTTTAGGTTGAATGAAGGTGAAAATGTAGGTATGGTGGTTATTGATGGTTCCAAGTCTTCTTTGATTTAAGAGGTCAAGTCCAAACAAGATCTTGACCCCACCTTGCTAGAATTGAAAGCTTTGGAGAATGATGGTAAAGTGCAGGTTTTCTTCCAAGGAGGAAACGGTGTCCATAGGTACAAAGGTGTCACGACCTAACCCCGTGGACCGTGAATAGTGCCCGGATTGGACACCCAAACACAATCACAAAGCCGAGTTACAAACAGATGGCTTATATTTTACGAAAAATTGGGCAGAGTTTCCTTTGTTTTACGGACTATCCCAAATAACCCTGCATATCAGAAGATACCAACAGGTCTACACAGACCCAACAAAACAACATATATACATATACGGGCCGACAAGGCCACCTTGGCAGGTAAAGCCGCCCAACATACACATCATGCAAGTCTAGTCAAACGAACTGGGCACAACCCACGCACATATGTCCACAAACCTCTAAACAGACTGACAGAATCATAGGATGGGACATGGCCCCGCCGTACCCTCAAATAAATATATACAAAGCAACGAACTAGGGTATACCAAAAGTGGGCTTCGAAATAGAAGTCTCCAAACAGCAGAAGGGGGTCCTAAGCTGGTGGATCATCGAATTGTACATCTGCACCTGCGGGCATGAAACACAGCCCTCGAAGAAGGGAGGTCAATACAAAATATGTACCGAGTATGCAAAACAGAATGTACAGAATATAAATTTGAGTACTAATTGAAATAAAAGTATGGAAGGCAAATGCATACCCAAAAATATTAAAATGTTTACTTTCAAATACAAATCATGCATGAGGCACAGGAACTATGGTCGCCTGCCCGTCAATGGCGCCATAACACAACATAACACCAAAAAGTTGCAAATCTCTGAATCCCCATCACATATCACAACACGGCATGACGCCGAAAACAACATAACGCCCAATCACAGCATAACGCCAAACAAAAGCAAAACTCGGCCCTTGGCCGAGGCTCAGTGAACCGTAAACACAGCATAACACTGGAGTATATCATAGTGTGCACGACAACCAACCGGCCCAAGAATCGACAAAGAATATCATAGTAGGCACGAGCGGAGTAGTGAGTAATCATATGCATAAAATCATTGTCATAAATCTAAAAGATAAGTAAAGTAGTCATATTTGAAATCAGAATAACAATTATTACATATTCTTTCAAAAGTCACTGAAATCACGTAAAAGGGCATCGCGGGACCTATAAACGGGTGGAGACCTGAACTGGCCCAACCTATAGAAAACATACTTATACTAGATCATACAAACTCCTACGAAAATGTTTGAAGCAATCCGAGCTTTCCTTTAAAAGTTATGGACGTTTGTAGTTTTAGAATAGTTAAGGAATAAGTTCTTTAAAAACTAGTCAGCTTTCACATATCCTTTGCAACTTATAAAATATAAGGCATAAGAATCACTATTATGACATATTAACACAAGAATACCAAGGAACAAATGCAAATCATAAATAAGCTCGAATTGCGAGAATAGAGTTTCCTCGAGTCTCGTATCATAGCCTATTTTAACTAAGACATGCTGAAAGGACAGGTTGCTTTAGATACCTCAAACGCTCCCCAATATAATCCATATATAAGCTTAATCTAACTTACTCTTCGGGTTGTCGAAGGTCTACAAACAAGTCATAAAATGCCCACCAATCAGCTAAAGACTTTTTGGGCATTAAATTCCAACTTTGCCCTTAATCCTACAAAAATTTGGGCAGCATTTCCCCTGAAAATAGGCCACCCAGAGAATTCAACTCGGCCTAATTAATCAACAACAACAACAACCTAGCAACATCAATAATCGATTCAAAAGGTAATATAACAATAATAGCTCCCTTTTATCATTTAACCATATTCATAATTTCGGCTAGCACACTAATATACACATATGGATGATTCCTAATCATCCTTCACCCTACAATGATTGTAATATACTAACTAGGCATCAATTTATAATTTCAATGCAACACAACACTACACAACCCATACATACTCACACAGCCCCAAACATCTTCACACACAATTCACTTCTAACATTTCATATTTCATGATTTTCCTCCATTTTAATGTACTACAACATGCTTACAACCTTTATAACACATAAAACAAGATCAAATCTTACCTTTTCTCTTCAACTCCACAAAATGGGTTAGGGTTTTCAAAAGTGAGAAAATAGAGGGCTAATCGCTCCAACAACACTTCCACGCTACTTATTCATCCTCGAATGTTGAACCAACCTTATGAGTCATACAAATATTTTGGGGAAGTTTTTTTTTCAATTATCACAACAATACATTTATTAGTCAACAATATATTTATCAGTCAACAGAGTCAAGTGAAGAATTGAATTACCTGTACGCACTGAAAATAAGTGAAGATAATTCTTCTTCATCTGTTCTTCAGCTTCTCAGGTCATTTTTTCTCGGTTATTGTTTTGTCATAGCACTTTAACAGAGGCCACATCTTTATTTCGTAACCTTCTCACCTGACGATTCAATATGGCTATGACTGCTCTCCATAAGATAATTCTTCTGTGCCTGGATATCATCCATAGGGAAGATTCTGGAAGGGTCACCAATACGTTATGAAGCATAAAAACATGAAATATCGGGTGTACCGCTTCCAAATCAGCTAGCAGATCTAATTCATGGGCAACCTTGCCTATTCTACGAACAATCTGGTATGGCCCAATATATCTCAGGCTGAGCTTTCCTTTCTTACCGAACCTCATAACACCTTTCATAGGTGACACTTTAAGAAAAACCCAATCAACAATCTGAAACTCCAAATATCGATGGCGATTATCTGCATAAGATTTCTGCTGACTCAGAACTGCTAACAATCACTCCCGAATGAGTTTCACCTTATCCACTGCTTGCTGAATCATATTTGGACCAATCAACTCAGTCTCTCCAACATCAAACCAACCGATTGGTGACCTACACTTCCTGCCATACAATGCCTCATAAGGTGCTATCTGAATAAGGGAGTGGTAGCTGTTATTATAAGCAAATTCAACAAGCAGCAAATGATTATCCCAGGTAGCTCTAAAATCAATAACACAGGCTTGTAACATATCTTCCAATTTCTGAATAGTGCACTCGGCCTGTCCGTCAGACTGGGGATGAAATGCTGTACTGAGACTCACCTGTGTCCCCAAGCCTGCCTTAATTGATTTCCAAAAATTTATCGTGAACTGGGCACCTTTATGAAGATAATAGAAATGGGAACACAATGACATCACACAACTCCCCTGATATAAAGCCTAGCATAATCCTCAGCTGA
>DF362736.1:40848-62104 GCA_000787875.1 Solanum virginianum
AGCATAATCCTCAGCTGAGTAGGTAGTCCGGACCGAAAGAAAATGGGCTGAATTCATTAGCCGATCAAAAATAATCCAAATGGAATCACACTATCGAGGAGTGCGAGGTAAACTTGCAATAAAATCCATATTAATGATCTCTCACTTCCATGTTGGTATTTCCATCTCCTGCAATAGCCCACTAGCCTTCTGGTGCTCAATTTTAACCTGTTGACAATTCGGACACTGAGTGACGAACTCTGCTATGTCTCTTTTCATACCATCCCACCAATAAAAACATCTAAGATCATGGTACATCTTTGTCGACCCTGGGCGGATAGAATAGCGGGCACAATGTGCCTCGCCCATAACCTGTCGCCGCAAACCCGCAACATCAGGTACACACTACCTGCCCCTGAATAATAATGTTCCATTGGAGGTAAGTTCAAATGGGGTTTTTTCCCTTTTCAACGGTTGTATCTCTGTACTAAGCCAGAATAGGATCCTCGTACTGACACTGCTTAATCTCTTCTGTAATGGAAGATTCAACCATACCTTGAACAAAAACCCTAACATCTCCAGAATTTGCCAAACGAACTCCAAAACTAGCTAGCTGAAGAATATCGTAGACTATCTCTCTCCTCTCTAAATGCGTGATAGCTAAACTACCCATGGATTTGCGGCCAAGTGCATTTGCCACAACATTAGCTTTCCTAGGATGGTAGAGAATATCAATGTCATAATCTTTCAGTAACTCTAACCACCTTCACTGCCATAAGTTCAACTCCTTCTGCTTAAAGACGTACTGGAGGCTATTATAATCAGTATAAATATCAATTTGAACCCCATATAAATAATATCTCCACATCTTCAAAGCATGAATCACTGCGGCTAGCTCCAAATCGTGAGTAGGATAACTCTTTTCAGGTTTCCTAAGTTGCCGAAAAGCATAAGCTATCACCCTGTCGTGCTGCATCAACACATACCCCAAGCCAACACCAAAGGCATCACAATAAATCACATACCCATTTGGACCCTAGGGAAGAGTCAAGACTGGAGCCGTATTTGGACCCTCGGGAAGAGTCAAGACTGGAGCCGTAGTAAACTTCTCCTTTAGCAACTGGAAGCTATGCTCACAAGCATCAGACCATTGGAATTTCACTCCTTTCTGAGTTAGCCTTGTCAAAGGCGTTGAAATGGAAGCAAATTTCTCCACAAATCTCCGATAATAACCAGCTAATCCCAGGAAGCTGCGCACCTCTATCGGTGTCATAGGCCTAGGCCAATTCTTTATGGCCTCAATCTTCTGAAAATCCACCCAAATGCCATCAGCTCCTATAATATGCCCCAGAAAGGCCACTGAAGACAACCAGAATTCACATTTAGAAAATTTAACATATAATTTCTGGTGTCTAAGTGTGCCAAGCCCCATTCTCAGATGATCTGCGTGCTACTCTTCTAATCGAGAATAGACCACACTTTCATTAATAAACACAATCACGAACATATCCAAGAACGGTATGAATACCCAATTCATAAGATCCCTGAATACTGCCGGAGCATTCGTTAGCCCAAAAGACATAACTCTAAATTCATAATGCCCATTCCAAGTCCTGAACGTTGGCTTGGGAATATCCTCCTCCCATACTCGCACCTGATGGTAACCCGACCGTAGGTCTATCTTTGAGAAATAGTTAGCTCCCTTCAACTGGTCAAATAAATCGTCAATCCTGGAAAGGGGGTATTTATTCTTTATCATTACCTTATTCAACTGCCGATAATCAATGGACATCCGCAGTGATCCATCTTTCTTCCTTACAAATAATACCAGAGCTCCCTAGGGTGACGTACTAGGTCAAATAACAACTTCTCCAATATTTCTCTCAACTGATCTTTCAATTTCTTTAATTCTACCAGTGCCATTCTGTATGGAGGAATAAAAATAGGCGGAGTGTCTAGCAGCAGATCTATAGCAAACTCGATCTCTCGCTCGGGAAGAAGGCCTGAAAGCTCGTCTAGAAATACATCTGGGAATTCATTAACGACTGGGATTGATTGAAGAGTCGGTGCTTCTGCCTCTAAATCGTATACACGGACCAGATGATAAAGGTAACCTTTTTTGATCATTTTTCTTGCCTTGAGGTATGAAATAAATTTACCTCTCGGCGATGCAATTTACCTGCCCACTCAATAACTGGTTCCCCTGGAAATTGGAAACAAACTATCTTCTTTTGATAATCAACCTTAGCATAACAAGAAGCTAGCCAATCTATACCCATAATCACATTGAACTCAGTCATATCTAATTCTACCAGATCAGCCTTAGTGCAGTGGCCACAAATAAATACTGAACTGTCTCTATAAACTTAACTGGCGATAATAAAATCCCCTACTGGTGTAGCTACTTCGAAAGGCTCTATCGGCTCAGACCCTATCCCTATTTTATTAGCAACTAAAGCAGAAATACATGATATTATAGAACTAGGATCAATCAGTGCATACACATCTAGAGAAAAAAATAGTAATATACCTGTGATGACATTTGGCGATGCCTCCTGGTTCTACTGGCTGGCCAATGCATAAGTGCGGTTCGAAGGACCACTAGACCCAGGAACTCCACCATGACCCCTACCTCGGCCTGTTGATGCTGGTATACCTCACCCCGCAGGGTGTATGGCTACCGAGGATGAAGATGAACCACCGGCTGACCCGATAGACTAAGCTGAACCACCTGTACCACCTCTAATCAGACAGTTTCTCCTCTGGTGGCCCTGACGACCACACATAAAGCAAGCATCGGTGGCGCAAAAACACTCCCCAGGGTGCCATCTCCCACAGTAAGAACACAGAGGTCTGGGTGGTCTCATCTGACTGCTGGAGCCTCTGTCCAACTATGAGCCTAAAACCCTAGAACTCGGGCCTGCCCCTGAATAACCCGCGCCCTTTGATCTCCTGCTGGTGAACTGTGGGGGTATACCCTATACTAACTAGGGGGAGTGTCTGCTCTGCTACTGCTGAGGCTGCCTGCCTAAAAAATCCCTTGAATACCCAAATAACCTAGCCCTCTTGGGCTGGCCCCTGTCATCCACGCTACCAGGCTGGCACCCTCTGCGTTGGTCATCCATGCCTTGGGCGTGGGCCTGAATACGGGTGATATCCATACAAGTCTGGGCTGCCATCACCAAGCAACTGTCAACATAATATTGCTCCGGCCCCACTATATACCGGTGCATTCGGTTAGTCATACTAGCAATATTTGTAGGTGCATATCTGGCCAGTGAATTGAACCCCAAGCTGTACTTCCTGACTGGCCTACCCTACTGCATCTATCGGAAAAACTCATGGGGGTCCTCTGCGGGCCTGGACCCTAAGGACTCTAGCGGGCTGCATGTCAGGAAATTACGAGCCCTCGAACTGTCACGACGGCCTATCTGATCACCCCTTACGCCCAGTCTATAGGCCTGTCCTGCTACCAGTCAGGTTAATAGCTGGACCGCCTCTCACATGTCCCCAATTTCTGCACCTAGCTGAGGCTCTAGTACTTGAACCTCAGGAGCTGGCGGTATAGCCGAACTAGCTATCGGTGGGTGCAATATGGGGCTCACCCTAGGTACGAGCCCTAGCAGTCCACGGAACTCGACTGGTCTCACCTACTGCTATAGACTTGCCCTTCTGGGCAGCTGTTGTCTTTCTCGGAAGCATCACTGAAAACAAAACAGTTGGTCATAAAGGAGACATCTTAATACCGTAGCTCTATCACAAGATCTAAGATCAGAAAGAAAGAATACTATCCTAAATGTCCTGTAGCCTCCTGTTTATAGATGTGGTGCACAACACACCGATAAAAAAGACTCTACTATACACGGTCTGTGGACATTTCGAGGATGAACTGTTCTGATACCACTTCTGTCATGACCCAACACCGTGGGCTGTGACTAGTGCCCGGATTGGGCACCCAAACACAATCACAAAACCGAGTTACAAACAGATGGCTTATATTTTACAAAAAATTGGGTAGCATTTCTCCTGAAAATAGGCCACCTCGAGAATTCAACTCGGCCCAATTAATCAACAACAACAACCTAGCAACATCAATAATCAATTTGAAAGGTAATATAACAATAATAGCCCCCTTTCATCATTTAACCATATTCATAATTTCGGCTAGCATACCAACATACACATATGGATGATTCCCAATCATCCTTCACCCTACAATAATCGTAATGTACTAACTAGGCATCAATTCATAATTCCAATACAACACAACACTACACAACCCATATATACTCACACGGCCCCTAATATCTTCACACACAATTCACTTCCAACATTACATATTTTATGATTTTCCTCCATTTTAATGCACTACAATATGCTTACAATCTTTATAACACATAAAATAAGATCAAATCTTACCTTTTCTCTTCAACTCCACAAAATGGGCTAAGTTTTCCAAAAGTGAAAAAATAGAATTATATTTTTCTAAGTGTAGAATGAAATGGAATAAAGTGATCATCTCATATAGATAGAGCAAGACTAGACAAGTGTCTATGGCCCACTTCTTGTGTTGTTCCAATTAAAGATTAACACCAACTCATGTGGGCACCATTTTAATAGTTCATGATTTCTAACTTTCAAAATTTTCACTTTTGGTCTCAAACTTTTTCTAATTGATCCAATGAAGGACATGCGGGTTCTAACACAAGGTAGGCTTTGTGTGGCTAATGTTGATGACTTGAGAGAGTTGATTTTGAAAGAGGCCCATAATTCATCCTATTCTATCCACCCCAGTTTTACAAAAATGTATAGAGACTTGACGAAGATTTATTGATGAGGTGGTATGAAGAAGGATATTGCCAAGTTTGCAGCCTGTTGTTACAATTGCCAACAAGTCAAAGCCGAGCATCAAAGGCCAGGTGGGCTAGCCCAAGACATAGAAATTCCTACTTAGAATTGGGAAAAGATCAATATGGATCTTGTCATTGGTTTGCCAAAGACTAGGAAGCACTTTGATTCTATTTGGGTTATCGTTGATAGGATGACAAAGTTGGCTCACTTTCTATCAGTTAACATAACTTATGGTGCTAAGGATTATGCCAAGCTATATATTCACGAGATGGTCAGGTTGCATAGGGTGCCATTGCCTATTATCTCGGATCGTGGTGCTCAATTTACTTCTCATTTTTGGAGATCCTTCCAAAAGGGTCTTGGTACCAAGATCAAGCTTAGCATGATTTTTCATCCTCAAACGAATGGTCAAGCCGAAAGGACAATTCAAACTTTTGAAGATATGCTTAGGGCTTGTGTTTTGGAGTTCAAGGATAGTTGTGATGAACATCTTCCACTCATTTAGTTTGCTTATAACAATAGCTACCACTCTAGCATTGGCATAGCTCCCTTTGAACCTTTATATGATAGATATTGTAGATCCCCAATTAGGTGGTTTGATGTAGGGGAAATAGTTTTGTTGGGTCCGAATTTGGTTATCAAAGTTTTAGAGAAGGCAGGGATGATAAGAGAGATTACTGAAGACGGCTCAAACTAGGCAAAAGTCCTACTCTGATGTGAGAAGAAGAGACCTTGAGTTTAATGTTGATGATTGGGTATACTTGAAAGTCTCACCAATGAAGGGTGTAGTTTGGTTTGGCAAGAAAGGGAAATTGAGCCCAAGGTTTGTGGGACCCTATAGAATTTTGAGGAGAATTGGTAAGGTTGCATATAAATTGGAGTTGCCCACGGATATGAATAAGGTTCATCAGGTCTTCCATGTGTTTATGTTAAGAAAGTGTGTGGGTGACCCAAGTGCTATATGCCCTTAGAGTTTGTGGGTTTTGTGGAGGATAACTTGACCTTTGAGGAGGTCCTGGTGGAAATATTGGATAGGTAAGTGAAAAGGTTAAAAAACAAAGATTTGGCATTCGTCAAAGTCCTTTGGAGGAATCATCAAATTGAAAGTGCCACTTGGGAAGCTAAAGCGGACATGAAAAAGTGATAACCATATCACGACCCAAGCCTAGGGTCTAGACGTGACATAGCAAATGAGAAGTCCGAAGACAACCCAAACAAGCCTCTTGTTTATAACATGCACACATCCTCAGTTGCAGAAGTAAAATTAAACAATAATAAGAGTCGATTAATAAAAAAAGGAAAGCAGGACTAAGAGAAGTCTTTGATAACCACAAAAGTGTAGGAAGAGTCAAACCCAAAGCATATACAACGTAATATCCAACAATACCTCTATATTAGAATGGAGTGGGGGACAAGACACTCCTCGGGCTCACCCTCATAATAATAAGTATTCAACATAAAGAAGGAGTCTCAATATAACATGAAATAAGTAGATATTATCCTCGGAATCGAAGACTCACCAAAGCTTTCTTCGAGAATTGAACTAGCCACGTGGAGGAGGATGATCAAAAGGAGCTCTGGTTTCTACATGGTGATATCATGTAGGCATAGAGTATGCGTTAGTATGTTTGAATGTAATAAGTATGAGGAATGCAATGCACCAAGGATCATAAGCCATAATAACAAGATGCTTAATCACAATCGAAAAACATAAGGTCAATATGGAATATATGCTCAAAGACTTACACAAACAAGCATGAGATTGGCCAAATAGCCACCCACTCACCTCATGGTATAACCTTTTCAAATAGTGTTACCAATACCTCTACCTTATGCCATAGCCTTTTTGGAAGGTAGTATAAGATGACCCTTACCTTACGATACAATCTTTTTGGTAGGAGTCATGATTTATTCTACCTTATGACATGTCCTTTTCGGTAGGTACTATAATATGTCCTTACATTACTATATAATCTTTTCCGTAGGAGTTAAGAGATATCCTTACCTTATGATACAATCTTTTCGGTAGGAGTCATGATTTATTCTACCTTACGACATGGCCTTTTAGGTAGGTCTTATAAGATGTCCTTACCTTACGATGTAATCTTTTTTGTAGGAGCACAAAAATAGCACATCAAAAAGTCAAGAAGGGCTTCACATTTCACATGAGAGTAAAATATAGCATAAGAGTTCAAAAATTCTCTTATAGATCATGGGAACTTTTCATGGTTTTAATACATGCTTGGGATCCCATAATTATCTTGAAATCACTTGACTTGCAAATCATGTAAACAACTTGAGAATTCTTGTTATGTAATTTCATCAAACACATGGTGGGTATATGCAATTCATGAGTATAGAACAAGAAGGAGTAAAACCAAATCAAAATCAACCCTCCAATATTGTAGTAAAACCCCTAATTTGGGTATCATAAAATCTACATCAAAAGTTCATAGTTATCATAGATCGAATCATGCATAATCTCAATAGACATAGATCAACGCATAGTATAAGCTTAAAATAGATATTCAAGCATAATAAAAAATACTTGATAAAACCCCAACATAACTTTCATTCAAAATTCATAATAATAGATACTCATAAGTAATACAACTTGAAATCATGCAATTTTCATAAAAAGATAAGGTTGGGCTCCATGGGTGAAAGGACTCATGGATAAAGACCCACATACCTCAAACTTCAATTTTCTTGAGATGAGCTTGAAGGAAACTTGAAGCCTGGATTATGTCCTTGAGTTCCAAAATTTAGCTTGAAATTCTTAAATTTGAGAGAGATTTTATAAAGTCTTGGAGAGGTTTTTGAGAGGGTTTTGTGAGTTATAGAGTTGAAAGATGGCGAAGTATGGGAGATTTTATGTTTAAATGGGCATGGGGTTATTATACTAATGCCCTTGAACGAAATAAGAAAACTGGGGAAATATTTACACTGGTCCGTGCCCTAAGCGTAACGCAGACCAGACGTGGAGGCTAAACTACACTCGTCCGCGCCTTATGTGCATCGCGGCCTAGGCGCAAACATACACTGGAAATTCAAAAATAAGCAAAAATTATTTTTTGCTACGATCTTCTAAAATTTGGGTTATACCCATTTTCCACTCACTTTTTCCCCTTGATCGAGAAAATAAAGTCAAATTTTTGAAATCACACACAAATTTTGAGATATATGAAATTACGATTATGGGGCATTCCGAAGCACATGTGGGGAGTTTCAATATCTCCTCCTTGGGAAAATTTGTCCTTGAATATGAAAGAAACATGCGTAAGAGAAGTAATCATGAAGTTTTTAGCCCGATATGAATGCAATAAATGCACTTAAATATTATTTTTAAAAAGTCACAACATAGATATCAAAAATCACTATAAACTTATTACCATGAACATGAATGCATGAAAAAATTTCATGAGGGATGAATCGTAAGACTTGAAATCATATAAAAGATTTAGTTGTTATCTTACGCTTGAATAGTGTGAAAGAGGTACATATATCGCTTCTTTATGTCTGCTTCGGCTTTCCATGTGGCACTTTCAATTTGTTGCTTCCTCCAAAGGACCTTGATAGATGCTACATCTTTGTTCCTCAACCTTTTCACTTGTCTATCAAATAACTCCACCTGAACCTCCTGATAGGTGAAATTATCCTCCAAAACACCCACAACTCCGAAGGGCATTATGGCACTTGGTCAGCAACACATTTCTTCAACATAGACACATGAAATACCATATGAACCATGTTCATATCCATAGGCAACTACAATTCATAGGCAACCTTACCATTGCTCCTCAAAACTCTATAAGGACCCACAAACCTTGGGCTCAATTTTCCTTTTTTGCCAAACCGGACCACACCCTTCATGGGTGAGACCTTCAAGTAAACCCAATCACCAACCTTAGACTTAAGATCTATTCTCTTCACATCAGAGCAGAACTTTTGTCTACTTTGAGCCATATCTAACCCCTCTTTTGTCAATCTTATCTCCTCCAAAGCTTCCATGACCAAATCTGATACAATTAAAGCCATCTCACTAGCCTCACCAAGATACCTCCTCATAGTCTCTATACATTCTCATGGAATCGGGAAGAGTATAATAGGACGAATTATGTGCTCTTTTGAAAATCAAATCCCTCAATTCATCAACACTAGGCACACACAACCTACCTTGGTACCTAAAGAAACCATCTCTCCTTTGGGAGAAAACCTCCACTTTACCATCCTTCACCAAAGCCTTCAATTCTAGAAAGAGGGGGTCAAGGTCTAATTTTGACTTGACTTCTCTAATCAAAGAAGATTTAGAGCCATCAACAACCACTACACCACTATTTTCAACTTCACTTAACCTAACCCCCCGCCTAGCTAACTGGTGAACTTCTCTAGCCACCTCCGTGTTACTCAAAATTCACACTTATCATATTTTGCAAACAACCTCTCATCCCCAAAAATTTGCAACACTGCCCTTAAGTGATTCACATGTCCTTCTTCACTATAGGAATAAATCCATATATCATCAATAAAGACCACCACAAACATATCAAGGTAGGGTTTAAAGATACTATTCATAAATATTACTGGTGCATTAGTCAAGACATTACCCCAAATTCAAAATGCCCATACCTAGCCCGGAAAGCCATCTTGGGAATATCATACTCTCTCACCCTCACTTGGTTGTATTCGGACTGAAGATCAATCTTAGAAAAGTGACTAACCCCTATCGGAAAGGGAATCAAGAAATTCATTGACCACCGGAATCGATTCAATAGGAATGACTTTAGACTCAACAACCCTAACTCTTATAAGATGGTAAATACAATCCTTAGAAATCAATTTTTTCTCTTTCGGCTTTAAGACAAGAGATGAATCTACCCAAGATCACTACAATATAAGTCTCCCACTCAAGGATGGGCTTCTTAGGAAATTGGAATCTAACTTTACGGGTTCAACAATCGATAGAAGTATGATATGCATGTAACTAATACATCCCAAGAATAATATCAAAATCCACCATGTCAAGTTCAACAAAATCACAAGGTAAGACTTTATGCAATATGAACGTAATACAATCCCTATAGACTCTTCTAGCAATAATAGACTCACTAACGGAGGTAGACACTTCGTAGGGTTCACACAACAATTCATGGCACATATGAAGCTTATTGGAAATAAAGCAGTAATGAAAGAAAGTGTAGCACCCGAATATATCAATGCATACACATCATAATCAAAAACCTTTAACATACCAATAGCAACATCGGACACCTCATCCACTCCTTGTCTTCTTTGGAGAGCATAGAATATATTTTGCCTTGGAACATCCCTTTGTTGGCCTTCTTGTTCCCTTTGCTCAACATGAGAACCTTACCTTTGAGGTCGGCCATCCTTACCCTTATTTTGAGCCTATGGACAATTAGGAATTTTTTGGCCCATCTTGCCACAGCCAAAGCATGCACTCGTGTTCCTCCAACATGTGCCACCATGATGTCTTCCATATTTTGGGCATCTAGGATGAGTCAGCCCATCATCACCTCCTTAGAGCCTTGAGTTAGGCATCCTATCATTAGCAAATCTCTTGTTTGGAGCACTAGAGGACCCTTAGCCTTGAAATTTATGATCTTGTTGAAATCGGCCACCCTTAGCACCTTGGAAACCACCCTCAAATCGAGCCTTCTTGGACTTCCCACCACTCTTCTTCATATGTTTTTCCCTCTCAAGTTATTCGTCATATGTTATGAGCCGAGACAAATCCATATCACTTACAAGCATTACGGTATGACACTATTCATTTACCAATTTAGACACCCCCGATACAAACTTGTTCATCCTTGATCTAGGTTCGGCAACCAATTGAGGAGCACACTTGGAGAGCTTGTTGAACTTGATGGCATACTCCCTTACACTCATGGAACCTTGCTTAAGATTCATAAACTCCATCATTTTAGCCTCTCTCAACTCAATAAGGAAGAACCGGTTGAGGAAGGTGGCCTTGAACTCCTCCCAAGGGATAGCATCATGGTTTCCCCTCTCCAACTTTCATTACACAATCTAAATTTGTGCCACACCTTTTTGTTGGTGAGCCACTAGTTCTGCCTTCTCCTCTGAATTTACCCCCATAATAGTTAGCACTTTATATACCTCATCGATGAAATCTTGGGGTCTTTCTCTGCTTTGGACCAATGAAACACCGGGGGTTTCATCCTCGAGAAGTCCCTTACTCTTGAGGCCAGTGTAGGAGCATAAGAACCTTGGACCCCTTGATTCAATTGGTTGGTCATAGCATGGGCCAACTTAGTAATGACATTCCAGAGCTCAACTTATGTAACCCCTTCTCCTTGAAGGGCTTGATGAACCGGACCCTCCCCGGGTGCGCGAGACTTCCGTGGTCTCCCTCTTGGTAGTGGCATGATCTAATAGAGCAAAAGAACTTTCATTAGGGGAGGAAGCCTTACTCTACATCTAGAGAATGACATACATCATGAAGAAGTAAAACATTTCCCAAAATGCCCCATAGCCTCCCATTCATAGTTGTGGCGCACTTCACAACCATGAATAAGACTCTAATCAGCTTGGTGTGTTGGACTTTGGAGGACCATTAACAACCTAGTACTCTTATCTAAGCTTGTCCCGACCCAAGCCTAGGGCTTAGACGTGACACAGTAAATGAGAAGTCCGAAGACAACCTAAACAAGCCTTTTGATTATAACATGCACATATCCTTAGTTGCGGAAACAAAATTAAATATCTCTATAGACTTATTATTATGAGTCTCTATAGAATCTCTTGACTCAAATGTACTCTATAATCTCTATAGACTCTCTCGACTTGAATGTACTCACCAACAAGAGTAAAAACAGAAAATGGCTCAAGCAAGTACTCAGGAAAAATCTCAAATATACCAGCCACATATGGTATGACAAAGGAATAAGTCACACCTAGATCAAGTAAAGTATAACAATAAAAGGTAACGGCTCAAAGCATACCCATCAAAATATCTGGTATGACCTCTTGGTCCTATCGGTTCCCCATCGCATATAAATGGTTTATCCCACTACTTGTCCCTGGTGTAGCACCTCTCTATGGTGTTGTGATAGAAGTCTGGGCCTTGTTTTCACACATCGGACACTCCCTCTGAAAATGGTCTAGCTGGCCACACTTACAGCAACCATTCCCTCCATCTCTACATTCTCCTAGGTGCATCCTACCAAATTACCCATAAAGTGGCTTTCGTTTCGAGCCAAGGGCTAAGACTATGAACCATGTGCTCTAAAGTTTGGATGACCTGCGAACCTTTAATCATAGCTAGTATTTGGGGCTAGAGCATTGGCTGGCAATGGTGTATAACCCAAAAGTCTCTTTTGGAAGTAAGACTTATCTCTCTTACTATGCTTAGGTTGATTGGACTCAGGCCCTTCTTATTTGGCCTTCTTACTCAGATGCTCCTCTTTATCTCTCTTCTTATCATTTTCAATTTGTTGGGCATAGACCATAACTCTAGAGATATCCATACCTTGGATTAGCAATGCTGTTTTACACTCTTTCTTCACATGTCTACCCAAACCAGGTACGAATTTCCTCATCCTCACTCTCATATCTTCAACCATCTCTAAGGCATACCTAGATAGCTGGATAAACTTGAGGTTATACTCTTTGATAGTCAAACCTTCTTGCTGCAAGTTCACAAACTCCTCAATCTTTGCCTCCCTTAGCTCTTGGGGAAAGAAGTGACCAAGTAAGGCACTCTCGCATTCGCCCCACTCAGCAAGCTTAGCGTCCTCACCTCGACCCTCTTCTAATTAATTATACAAAACACTAGCCATACCCTTGATCAGATAGACAGCAAGGTCAACTCTTTTAGTCGCAGTTGCATACATAGCTTTCAACACTTTCCACATCTCATCAATGAAATTCTTAGGGTCCTCCTCATCCTTTGACCCAGTGAAGACTGGTGGGTCTATCCTTAGAAAATATCTAAATTTGGCGGTAGTTAATGGCTCTTAGAAGCTAGAATTAAGTGTCTGTGAACTCTGGTTCCTACTCTGAGAAGCTACCAGTTGGGTGAGCATATGGATAACTCTTTTGAAGTCAGCCTTTGTAGTAGGATAAAGTGGAGAGTAAGTGTCTGTGGAACACCTTTGGCTTTGGTTGGTCGATCTCAACCCCTCATTTCCATCGGAGTAGGCACCAGTGTAGTTGGTTTCTCAATATTATCAATTGGGGTACTTGAGTGATGATACGCTTAGGAGACATGATCTGAAAATATGTCAAGAACAAGTTAGAAAGGAGATTTATAGAGTTTTAACTCTATCGCACAAACACAAAATAGAAGAAAGTGTAACAATTCCAAATGCCTTATAACCTCCTATTTATAAAGTATGGTGAATAACACATCCATAAACAAGACTCTACTAGACATAGCTTTATAGATATTGAACTCTGTGCTATGATACCAAGTTTACCACGCCCTTGGAGGGTACCCTTAGCGTGGCTAGCACTTAAAGAACCATTACTAATTCCCCAAGTGAACCACCTGGCCTTATCATCACATGGACTCAAGAGTGGAAGAAAAATACCAAAATAACAAGTCATCATATTGATAGATATAACTCTACTAAAACATAGTTTAGAAATAAATAATATTCAACAGATTCTCTAATCAGTATCTATGAAGCCTCTAATAAACAATTTAGATGGTACCATGATAGGCCATGAATACCCCAACCAAAGAAATAAAATACTCAATCGAAATTAAGAAAATAAAAGAGCTCCTTCGGAAAGCTAGGAGGGCTCACCAACTCTATAAAGTAAAGTTCAGCTCATTCACCTCAATTCATAACTCAACTCAATAGATATGCAAGTTTAAAATAAATCATGCTTTTAAAAAAATAGAATTGAGAGTTTAAAAATATTATGCTCAATCAGTATTTGATTAGAAGTTTCTGTTAATCGACATCCAATCCCACCACCTTTAGTTTGGTGAGGCACAATGAAGGTGACGTTATTGCTACGGCGTCCATAACTTGTGAGGGCAAAGGACGATCACCTCTTTCATAGATCCATAATAAATGTCCATCTTTTGGGACAGGAGTCACCATAACGTGCTACACGACTATCCTATACTGATAACGTAGTTTTGTGGGTTAAAGTAGTTGTTTACTTGGTCCCAGCTGAGTACTCAATACTCTCCCCAAGACTAAAATATGTTCAACTCATCCATCAACTCAAATCTCAATAATACCCATATCAATCAACTCAAGTCTCAACCTCATTTGGGTTATCTCAACTTAACTCATCTCAGTTTCTTATCAACTTAGTCGGTTAAGAAAATTAATCAGACTCAAATGACCATTTGAACGGACTCAATTAGACTCGTCATGGAATATGAGCAAAATGCATCGATGAACAAGCAATTATAATACTATATGCTCCTCATGCTCAATTATGCTGAATCTACTCAACTCAAATAATCAAACTTAAACCTCAACTCAGTCCATGTATAGAATTTTATTAAATCATGCAATTTGGAGTTCATGATGTCAATGCATAAAATTTATATGTCAGTCTCATGTCAACAATAGTATAATGCACTAATTATTCAGTTCATAATCATGAGTTCAAATCCAATATTTAAGTTATAGAATTTTCAAGACTCGACTCTATTTATCAATTTTGACTCAAGGAGAGGAAAGGGTGTGTGAACAAAATGTAGTTCAACACTTTAGGAAGTCTTACATACCTGGAAATAGGAGAAGAAGTCAAACCTCAGTTGATCCTTGCATCTGAACTTGAAACCCTTATTTTGCTCCCTTCTCTGGTGCTCTTAGGAATTCCTCACCGTGAATGAAAGGTGAAAAATACACTTAGGATTTGTTTTAGGACTTTAATTAAGTCCAAAATGTCCAAGAATTGGATTAAAAGGGAATAGGAATAGACAAAAATACCCTTCTTAAAAACTGTGATAGGAACCATGAGACCCTGTCTACGGGGCGTGGTTCTTTTTACGGACCGTGGATGACCTCTCGTAGATAAGGTGTCCAAATATTTGAGGTATTGGAACTTTGCATGGGATCCAGGAAACCTCTTTCTACGGGCTGTAAATCCTTCTATGGGCCGTCTGATAACTCGTAACTTAATACACGGAAAAGTTGATTTTTAGATCATCAACTCATAAAACCTAATCTATGGGTCGTGGATTAATATACGGGCCATATGCTTTCTCGTACATGGGCCTCAAACTTGAAAAATTTCACCAAGTCACCTGGGTATCTACAAGGTCTCATCTACGAGCAGTAGATGTCCCTCATGGTTTCTCTTCCAGTAATTTTTCTCAGGCATCTTCTCAGTTTTCTCTTGCATCTACTTAGACTAGGTGGAAAGAATTACAGGGGTGTTACATCATTTTTCTCTGTTTTAGCATTAATAATATATATTTTTTTCCTTTTTATTTTCTTTTTGCAATATAATTTAAAGTGATTCTTGATGTACAATCTGTTGTTACTCAAAAAACTAATAATAAAGGATCTAAAGATGAGTTTTTTTTTTCATTTAGTTTCTTTAGAATATATGTTCATCATAAAACTTATTCCTTAATCATTAGAGCACTTACCTTTTATAAAAAATCTTGTATAAATTTATGCAACATTTGTTAGGACATGATATTCAAATTCGTCACTTTAAAGATACATCGTGCAATTCTTATTTAGTTATTCTTGAAGTATAATATTTTTAAAAAGCTGATAGTAAAGGATTAAAAAGTAAAAGGTCTAAAGGTGATTTTTCTTTTGTTTTTCGTTAGTTTCATTGAAATATGTTCATCATAAATTCTGTTGCTTAATCATCAAAGTACGAAAATTAATTTTTATTATAAAGAGGTATTTAAATTCCTCACATTAATTTAAATTTAAATTCATAGTGGAATGTCTCATATTAAGAATTAATTAGTCCCTAACAAAGGTAAGTCGATCCCCACTATGTGAGTTCATTATAGCTGAAAGATTGAGAGCGAAAATAAAATGTCCTACGGTATACTTGTGCAATAGGTCGAATTTTGACTATTATTCTTACTATTAGTCCTCGAGTGCCTCTTTTCTTTCTTTCTTTTTTTCGATAATTCTTTTTAATAATCTAATATAAACCATATGAAAGAATATCATTATATTCCTGCATTTATGATTATTTTAACTTGATTTATCAAATATGGATTGATCTTTAGGCCTTACTTTATCGATTCAACAATAATACTATGTTTAAATTATTTTAGAGGTATAGCTTTTTTAATGTTAATTGTCCCAGTGATATAGCGGATACTGTAGTAATCTGAATGCTCCATTAATATTATATCTATTTTAATGTAGACTAAATTTTTTTTAAAAAAATTATTATTTTAATATTTAAGAACTTTAAATTAATTAAAATTAGAAATATTTAAGAATTTTAATATTTTCTTATTGGAAATATATTAAAATTACTGACGTTTAAGACTTTAAAATAAATTATGGTTTTATTTAGTTACAACAATCTTATGAAAATACCACATTAGGTGACAAGTCCGAGAGCTATTTGCACTCCTTTACAAAAATACTAGGAATTTTGAACTTTTGGACCACTTTGAAATTTGCACTCCTTAATATTATTAAACACTTTTAAATTAATTAAGGTCCTTATTTAGAATCCATTTGGATTGGCTTTGTCTTAAGGACTTTAAGCTGAAAGAACTTTTAAGAAATTTTGGAGTGTTTGTGAAGTTTAAAAAGTAGTTATAAGTAGTAGATTTTAAGCTAAAATGTTAAAGTTAAGCCAAAAGTCATAAGTTAGAATTTTTAACTCATGCTAACTTATGACTTTGACTTATAAACTCATGCTAACTTATGACTTTGACTTATAAGTTAATAATGAAAAGTCAATCCAAACAGGCTCTTAATCTAAGAAATAACTTATAATATTTAAGGTTTATAAAGTAGATGGATAAATTAAAAGTTTATCTCTTTGCTTTCTCTTTTTTTTTCTTTGGTATAAATAAAGAAAAATTTATGGTTTTTTTCAACCTATTGAGGAAAAAATATCAAACTAATAATATCTATTTAGTTATTTTTACATGAATATTTTATTTATTTAATGAAAAGTAATATTTATATATGATTTCTAAATTGATATGACATATCCATGCAAAACACGTACACTGAACTAGTAAAGCTCTAAAATGAGGAGGAAAAAGAACAAATGTATACTCTTTTACTAACTTAAAAAAGACAAAAAAGTAAGTCAAATAAAAATTATCCGTATGGTCAACACTAAATGTGTTCACCAGCCAATAAAGGATACTATATAAGAGCCTTATAGGAAAAATTTCACTCCACATTGGAACTTCTACTAGAAAACCTAGAAAGTCAGTTAGGCGTCTCACCGATAAATTCAACCTTTTATTTTATATGTATTTTTAATTTTCTGTTTCTCCTCCTTGTAATGGCTAAACAAAAAAGTTCTGAAGAAACATATAAACCAATGACAATTCCTTATTAGGGTATGATACAAAATGTTGGTGTGGTGTTGATTCATCACGGCAACGAGTTTGTTGATAAGATGATTGATTTGCTAAAATGCTATGACTATAAAGGTAAAAATTGTAATGTCTCTAAATATTAGTGAACTTATAACTTTTATGTCTTTGATATAACTAAATTCCGTGCGATTTAATTTTATGAAGATTTAATTGTTAAAATGTGTGTATCTTGTTAGTGATTCCAACATCAATCTTTTTGTTAGGTTTAATTTATCTCATAAACCTTGAATTTCAGTTTTTCTTGTTGTCATAACACTATTCCTATGATTATTTTTGTTACTAGTTTTACTGCACGTGTGTCGCACGTGTGTATCAAGTTATTGTAAATGATTTTATAAGAAAAATTAATTTGCTTGTCTTTCTTTATTTTTTAGTTGGCTTAAAAAAAGATATTTGTTTTCTTTTTGGTAACTCTTTAATTTTAATTTTGCATATGACATTATTGAAAGCATAATATTCAATAGACATGTTCAATGTATAAAAATATTATAATATTCAAAAATCTTCCTTACTTTTTTTTACATATTGTATCAAGTTAAAATCAGACAAACAAATTAGAAAGGAACAATAATATTATTAAAATAAAAGTTTGAGTAAATAATTATGCATAAAGAAGTAAATATAAATTTGTGTGATTAATTTATGTAGGTCTTCAAAAGCTGATGTCTTTTCCTCCAAAAAGTTCACTAAAATCCATTATATCTCGAAAACTCAGTATTAATTTATGTAGTTTTGTTTGGTCTTATTAACTTCATAGCACCGTTTTGTTTGATACAGTTATTGTGGTTGTAGCATGTGTTTGAAAATATTTTGAAAATTCTCTATAAAGGTAACTATGTGCCTCATTATCTCGAGCACATCCTTAAATACTCGATAAAAACAGATCGCTTGACACTATTGCAAAATTTTCTTTCTAGAAACTCTCGATTAGAATAATTGTTTGCAAATTTCTTTCTTTCAATATTATTGAAAGTATTGATGTACAGTTTGAATACATTTTAGAGTATTTTTATTTTTAAAAAAAATCAGATAACATTCTTGGCAAAGACACCTACCATGCATGTTGAGAGCTATAAATTTTATTGATGATTTTTCGTTGATTCTTACATATGTTCACATATTACAGTGATCTATTAAAAATTATAGCAGAGTTTATTTGTCATCTTAATGTAATTTTATTTATTAAATTTATGAATGATGAAAACTATATGTTCTCATATTACAGTGATGTATTAAAAATAATAGCATATTTTTCTTTGTCATCTTATTAAATTTATGAATGATGAAAAGTTGTTTTCACAGCCCAATCATCATAAAAGAGGAGAATAATGTAATTGATTGGAGATTGTAAGTATTGCCATTGAATAATTTCATTTGTAAAACACAAGAATTGCCATTATTGAACATAACTCCATTAATATGTTCTGTGTAAAACATAAGGATTGCCATTGAAATAAACTAATGTTATGCAACCCTTGGATACAGGTGTGATATTTAGTGGCAATGATTGAGACTAATTATCTTTGTACCAAAAAGATAATAATAAAGATACCATTCCTAAGGATCTAATAGGAATGGGAAAAACAATTTGAATATGATCCAATGAATAGTAAAATGTTCACAAATCCACACCAGATCTTTATCGTCATCCATGATCATATTAGACATTGAGCCATTGGATCAATAGTTTAGGAATCGCAACTGTTCAAACCTCTCCTTGTTTGGATCAAGCAGCTTTGTTGGCAGTCTCTTGCAGTTGCAGAGCAACTTCATAAATATAAGCCGACAAAAAACGTGAGCACCATAACATGGCGGAGGCAAATGCCATGAGACTCCATTGGACTTAATGTCGTCGATGGTATCATCACTTGATCTGCCTGGTACATGTAGCGACTTTCTCACCATCACACACACTGACGACAGAAGATCAACCGGACACTTCGGTGACTGTCGTTGGTTTGCTCGTGGACACTGCCGCTGCACCGATGATGTCAGAGAGTTAAAGGATGGGCATAGGTGTTTCTTTTGGCTTTAAGAGAAAGTGACGTGATTGAAGTGGTGACTTCTCTTCGGGAGTATTTTTTTTAATGATTGAATATGATGCTTGGATTAATAAGAAGAGCATTTTAGTAATTTAATTTTGTAATTTTGGAGTTTTCACGTATAGATAGATAGATATAGATTTTTCTAATTAATAAATAAATTTTTAATGGTAATTAAAAAATTGGATTAGAATTTCTACTTTTGATTCTTGCTATGAGCATACTAAATTTGCATTCTCCAAAGAGATGTATACGATTCTTTTTTGGAGGAAATAGATAGTTTTATGTTAATTTTTGTGTCTCTCTAATTTTATTCGATGTTCTGATAAAATATATTTTATATTAATTATTTTATTATTTGATTAACTTGCATATGCATTTGACCCATGATCTTTTAGTCAAAAAAGGAGAGAAATGTTCTTTGCCTAAGCGTAGAGCGACATAAAATTGCAGAAAAAATTTAAATCCCTAAAAAATAATTTTTGAAGATGTACATCTTTGATTTTTACAAATTCATCTATTTATTTAGAAAGAATTTTTTTTTTGGCCTAGACAGCGAAGGCACAAAATTAGGGAAACGAAATGGAGGAGAAGGAACAAAAAAAGGACTTGATAAGAACTGATCTGGCTATTATTATTGTTATCTTGAAATAAAAAAATTATCTTTTAATTATGTATTAAATAAACTATACACAATCTTTTAAGCAAGAAAATAAAACTAAATCCATGATGTCAATGTTTGTTGTACTTTTCACTTGGAATTTCTTTGCTTTGATTTTGTAGCAATATGTTATTTCTATTCTTTTGTATATACTTATTATTTCATTCTTTCAATCGTGCATGTCTGAATACAAAAATATTTTAGTTTATGAAAATTTTTTCTTAATTTGAAAGAAATAAATGTGGATCTACTTGCCTTTTTTTTTTTTAGTTTGGCTTAACCTTAATAGTCATTAAATCACTTTTTATACTCTTTTTTTTTAGCAAGAAAAGGTGAAATATTGTCATACCATCCAAAAATAACTATTACATCAGTTTTTCGGTTTCAGCCTCACTTAGTTATATATTCTTTGAATTAGTGCTATACATTGTCTTTTCTTAGTGCTTGCTATTTGTACTCTTTCCTACAACTCCTTCTTCACCTGTTGAATCACCATTGTTTCTTCTCACCTTATCTTCCTAAAGATTTTGTGTTCCTGGTCACGTGTGACATACCACAACCTCATATGCAGCAGCTATTATAGCTTTTCTATCTCTCACCCAGTTTTTCTTCTTTAAGTTTATCAGCATATCCTTCGTTCCATTGTTCTGTAATTTTGTGCCCAGCCAGTTCTGTATTTTTCCCCAAACTCTAGTGATCCAGCAACATTGTATGAATAGGTGCTCAGCATTTTCCAGTGATCCAAAACTACAAAGAATGCATTCTGTGTCTTCAAGGTTCATTCCCCTATTTCTCAGTCTTTCCTTTATCAAAATTCTATCATATACAACCAACCAGATGATGAAACAGTGTTTTGGTACTACATAATTATTCCACAGTAGCTCAGCATATTCCCACTTCTGTGTTTTTCCAATTAGTCTCTCATAGCCCAAGGTAATTGAATATTTTCCATTTCCAGTGAGGCAATATTTCCTTTCAATGTACCAATCCTTCATTTTCAGCTTTATCTTATGTAAAGTCTTTCAGGACCAACTAGTATCTGCTGGTGGTGTGCTTGTCCAAAAATCTTCCCCTTATGTCATATATAGTTCATTAATCCATTTGACCCGTGTCACAACCCAACCTATGGGCCATGACTGGTACCCATATGATCCAATG
>DF362735.1:20621-52074 GCA_000787875.1 Solanum virginianum
CCTGACTATCTCTTTGAGGTATAGCTTGGCATACTCTTTAGCTGTATAATCGCTCCTGACTGGCAAGAAGTGTGCTGACTTTGTGAGTCTATCAACTATTATACATATGGATTCAAACTTCTAAAATGAGCGAGGAAACCTGGTAACAAAATCTATATTAATCATATCCCACTTCCATGTTGGAAACTCTATACATTACATATACCCTCCCGACTTTTGGTGCTCTACTTTGACTTATTGACAATTTGGACATTGAGCCACAAATTTTGCAAGGTCCTTTTTCATGCCTCCCCACCAAAACATTCCCTTCAAGTCATGGTACATCTTAGTTGATCCTGGATGGATGGAATATCAGGAATGATAGGCTTCTTCAATTATCCTCTTTCTTAATCCATTAATATCAGGCACATAAAATCTATTTTAGCAATACAGTACTCCATTTTGTGTAATGTCAAAGCCCTTTATTGTACCCTGCTTCACCTTGTCTTTCAGTCGCCGACAAATAGGATCCTCGAACTGGTTTTCTTTGATCTCCATTAACAATGAAGACGCTACTAAATTATGTACAATAACCCCTTCCTTTGGGGTTTCAAGAAGGAGAACTCCTAAACTAGCCAGTTGACATAGATACTTAGCCACTCCATGACTTGCCATGGCATGGTAACCAGTATTCATAATTTCCTTATGACTCAGAGCATCGGCTACCATATTTGCCTTCCCTAGATGGTATAGTATATTAACGTCGTAATCCTTTATTAGCTCTAGCCATCTCTGTTGTCTTAAATGTAGGTCTTTCTTCTTCAAAATATATTGTAAACTCTTATTGTCAGTATATATGTCAACGTGAACCCTATACAAATTATGGCACCATATTTTAAGAGCAAACACAACCGCTGCTAGCTCAAGATCATGTGTTGGATAATTTTTCTCATGTGACTGTAGCTGTCTAGATGCATAAGCAATTACCCTACCATGCTATGTCAGTACACACCCTAAGCCAACTCTTGAAGTATCATAATACACTGCATACCCCTCGGTGCCTTCTAGAAGTACTAGCATAGGTGCAGAAGTTAGCTTATCTTTCAATTTTTGGAAACTCCTTTCACAAGAATCATTCCATTGGAACTTAGTTGCCTTATGTGTCAACTTTGTAAGAGGTGCAGAAATAGAAGAGAAACCCTCTATGCATCATTCCATTGGATCTTGGTTATCTTATGTGTCAACGTTGTAAGAGATATAGAAATAGAAGAAAAACCTTCAACAAATCTCCTTTAATAACCTACCAAACTTAGGATGGTCCAAACTTTCGTGGGTGATGTTGGTCTTGACCAGTCTTTCACAGCCTCTATCTTTTGTGAATCAAACCTTATTACCTCATCAGACATAGTATGGCCTATGAATACTACTGAGTTTAGCCAAAATTCACACTTAGAGAATTTGGCGTACAACTATCTATCATGAAGAACTTGTAACACCTGTCATAAGTAATTTGCGTGGTCCTCTTCTGATGTTGAATATACCAAAATGTGATCTATAAATACTATCACGAACACATCCAAGAATGGCTTGAATACCCTATTCATCAGGTCGATAAAAATTGCTGGTGTGTTCATTAGCCTAAATGACATAACAAGAAATTTAAAGTGATGGTAGCATGTTCTGAAAGCAGTCTTAGGTATATATTTCTCCTTTACCCTTACTTGGTGATATCCTGATCTCAAATCAATTTTTGAAAAGCATTTGGCACCTTGTAACTGATCAAATAAATCATCAATCCTGCGGAGGGGGTATTTATTATTAATTGTCACCCAATTCAATTGTTGATTGTCGATACACATTCTCAAGGTGCCATCCTTTTTGCATACAAATAACACTGGTGCACCCCAAGGTGACACACTAGGTCTTATAAAACACTTCTCTAATAACTCTTTTAACTGCTCTTTTAATTCACGTAATTCTGCCGAGCCATTTTATATGGAGGGATGAAAATAGGTTGAGTGACTGGAAGTAAGTCAACACCAAAATCTACCTCTCATTCTTGATGTAAGCCTAGAAGTTCTTAAGGGAACACATCAAAGAATTTATTCACTACTGGAACTGATTGAAGAGTTGGTGATTCTGCCTCCATATCCCTTACTCTAACTAAATGACATATATACTCCTTAGATATCATCTTTCTTACCTTAAAATAAGAGATAAACTTACTCTTTGGCACCCCAATATTGCCTTCCCATTCAAGAACTACCTCATTTAGGAAGTGGAAGTACACTCTCTTAGTTTGGCAATCCACGGTGGCATAGTAAGAAGCTAACCAATCCATACCCATTGTAACATCAAACTCCACCATGTCTAGCTCAATAAGGTAAGCCAATGTTTCATGGTTACCAACAGTTACTACACAGTCATAATAAACCCTTCTAGCCATAATAGATTCACCGGTTGGTGTGTACACTTCAAATGGTTTGTTCAATAATTTGGGTGTTCTCTTAAGCTTCCCAGCAAGTAGTAGGGTAATGTATGATAGTGTAAAACCAGGGTAAATTAATGCATATACATTATGTAAAAAGATGGACAATGTACCTGTGACCATATCTGGTGAAGTTTCCAAATTTTGCCGACTCGCTAGAGCATAAGTGCTATTCTGGACTCCGTTAGAGATAGCTGCCCCTCTAACACCTCTACCATGACCCGTAGATGCTTGTTAACCCCTACCTTATAGAGGGACTAATGATGATGATGCAATAACTGATCCAGTAGATTATGCTACATCACTCATATGCCTCCTCGAGCAATCTCTTATCATATGCCCTAGCGCACCACACCAATAACAAACGTGTGTCCCAACATGACATATACCTAAATGACTTCTTCCACACTATTTATAAGGTGACCTATGAGTTATTTGCTAGCCTGCTGAATATCCCGCTGTCCGGGTGCCTTGCACTTCTTTGACTAAATTGATTTCTTCTAGACCACCTCTGATGTTATGGTGGAGCACTGGCTACAGAGTTGAAGGATGATGGCCTAGGAGGTCTATTAGAAAACTGAGTCCTAAGTTCACATTGGGACGGTGTAAACTTCCCTGTAGACCTGGCTCTCTTGGACTATGCCCTTTCTAACTCTTGTGTCTTTCTCCTTTGCCTTTGATCCTCAAATTTCTGTGCAAAAGCTTGCATTCTCGCTATATCCATGTTTTTGTTTAAGGAAGCAGTGTTACAGTCTCTGTCTAGATACATATCCAATCTTTCCATATATTGATGAACTCTATCTGCTATAGTAGCAACTACATTAGGAGCATACCTGGCCAGGGAATTAAATTGAATGTTATATTCCCTCACGCTCATATTCCCTTGATGGAGATTCAAAAATTGATCTGTACGGGCCTCTAGGATTTCTAATTGCAGGTAATGGTTGAGAAATGCCTCTTTGAAATCCTTCCAGGTAGTTAGAGGTGCATCTATACCCTTAGATTGCTTCCAAGCTTCATACCACAATATAGCCTCACCCTTTAACAAATATGTTGCTAACTTGACAACTTTTGTACCACTCACATGCATAGCATCTTAAATGTGTTGAATGTGATGAATAAATTCTTGATCTAACCCAGTGAAGGATGGAGGGTCTAAACTAAAGAAGTCACGTATCCTCATACCAGTTGCCCTATTCACACCACTTACACCTATAGCTAGGCCTTCTTGTCTTTGACCTTGGCTAGCAACTATATTAGTCAATAGTTAGACTACATTTCTCAGATGCTACACTGTAGAATCGATAGGTGGTTCTTGGGGAATTTCACTACTTCTGGGGTCATCATGAATTGTAGGAGTTGGAGATATCTGTAACAGAGACTCCTCTTGAGCCTCATTTCGTTGTCTCACCCGACTGGGTATACCAACCACCACTTCTACTTCCTTTCCTTTACCTATGTTCTTCCTGGTTTCTGGCATACTTGTTGTACAAAAAAATTTAGGAGTTAGACATAATTCACCTCTTACACTTCACTATATGGCATAATCTAAAGAATGAAAAGAAAGTAAAAACTCCTAAATGACACATAGCCTCCTTCTTATTAATGTGGTGCATAACACATCGATAAATAAGACTCTACATAGACACGGCTTTGTAGACTCCCTAGGATAACCCACTCTGATACCACTTTTATCATGCCCAAAGTCCCGTTAAGGTGGACTGGCACCCATTATCGATAAGGCTCGGGAGAACCAACCTGTATGTATGTGCTTTATATACATATTATAAGGTATTTCTATATGCCACATGCCTTTAAGAAAGTAAACAGTAATAACAAGTCAAAAGGAAATGCATATGGTTAGGCCGTTGAGCCAATGTTTCATGGTTACCAACAGTAAACAGTAATAACAAGTCAAAAGGAAATGCATATGGTTAGGCCGTTGGGGCCACGTTGTCTAAAGTATGAGACATGACCATGCTTTAATTTACATACTCTACATAACCTTTAGATAGGGAAAAGTATCTGATAAAGGTCAGTAAAAGCCCCACCTTGACTAACTATACAATATAAGAATATAAACTCTAGACACACAAAGCTCCGAAGCAATCTGGAGCTTGGTAATAGCAGTTGGATATCCTGTACTCCTAATGGGGTGAGCTACTAATACCTGTACCTACAACATGAAATGCAGGTCCCCCATAAGGGATGTTCGTATGAGATAATGTACTGAATATGTAAGGCAGAAAATACTATATATAAGTAGCAACTCAAATGAAACTATACACTAGTGTAAGGATAAGAGACCACCTTTAGTTATATTGTGGAATCATGTACTTTATGTTCTTTTTATTACTTTACCTTTACTATAGAATCTATGCACATCATGTAGTACAAATGACCAGTTAATCAGTGGTAAATCTATATTAGGATTGGCTCTGGCTAGTCTTTTCCTTTCACCCCTTGGGTTACCCCTCATGATAGGATCGACCCTGGCTAGGTGATTCTTCCACCCCTCGGGTTACCACCCATCAATAAGCAATATATTTTACTTTTCAATTACCATTGAGATGATTCTTTTGGTGTCATAATATTGGAGCTGTAGAACTATAGATATAGCATGTAACATGTAAATAATCATACAAGACAATATGACAATGAAAAGAGTACGTGACACTGATAATTAAATGCCTATGAGATAAAACAACTCGTGAACTTTATTTAGCAACAAGAATCCATATAACTTGGCATCCACGTATGTATGCAAATTTTAAGGTGACTATTTATGGGATCATATGAACATGTAAAAGAGTGGATACATGGTTAATAGTTGTGTCAGAGTTGGTAAGAGCGTTTATGTTCCAAGGAGGGATCTATGTTTCATGCCAAATAATACGAAATCAAGTGTCCTTACATACCTCGTTGTACGACCTCGCTATTACCTCAATATAACCTGCCCTTCCTCCAAATATTTATCTACAATATAGTAGGTCATGAAACTAGCATTAGTAGCCAATAGATACATCTTGGTAGCCCAATCTCATAAAAAATAACACACGGAGTAGTAAGCGTATAATTATAAACCCAAGCATATTCTTTCAACGTTTGTGCCTCTAATCATATTTTCTAATAAACATTGTCCTATACATATCATGTTCAGCCCTTTTTTGTGCCATAATAGTCTTACAACGCCCACAAAATACAACACATAATAATTCTACACAATATACAAATAGGTGGCATAACGTTACTTCCCTTCGCTACATTTCGACGTCGATAATTCCAAACATGTTCCAACTTTAACTAAACAGTCCCCATCATATATACATATAAAAATAATCCTAAAATAGTGCAAAAATAGTTCCAAAGTATATAGAGAACGTGAAACAACAATATCCGATTATCAGCTCACAAGTTTCTTTTAAGAGTACAGTTAAGATATCCTACAATAAGTCATCTTTGCGGACTGTAACAGTGGTGAAGAAGCCAGGTTACATTACTATCAAATCAACCTTTGTTAAAGCCATAATCCTTACTTCGTAATACAGACAACCAAGAAGAGAAAAGCCTCTTAATTAACAAGAAAAATATACAACAATCCTTAGGATACATGTTGTCTAAAATTTCCAGCACATGTACAATTAGGTTATTTCTCTGGTTTTTATAAATAAACCATACTAAGTGCATAAGTAGATTTACTTACCTTTAAAATTAAGGTTTAGAGCTTCCTTAGGAATCATTATAAGGTTGCGAGGCCTGTTTTTCACACTTTGAAATAGAGCAAAGAATAACCAAGAAAAGCAGATTTTTTTGTCCAAGTTGAAATAGCTTTAGGGGGCTGTATTCACTCCTTTTTAAAAGACCTCTTGATCAATTTCTTTTGATTTCTTAGCCTTAATATATTAAGTTGGTGATTCAGCTTCTTGCTCCTTTCACTTGGTCCTTAAGAGGCTCCAACTTGATGGCCTTTTGCTGCCCATTCTTCTCCTTTCTCGTTAGTTACTTTGGGTCGAAATTATCATATGAATTGTATTGGGCTCGGGCCCTTTTTCTATTCTTCCTGGCTGAAAATACAGTCCATTTATAATGCTAAATATGAGCTAAAGTTACACCCTTAAAATGGACTTTATCCATAATCAGACTTGGATAGATTCGACGTCGGGTCTCGTCTCTGCCTTGCTAGCAAGTTTAAGCTAAGCAAGTGGGTGACTCACTGCTAGCTTCCTAAGTCCTACAAGCACCTCACTTCTCTTACTTTATTTAAGAATTGGCGCTAATTTGAAAAGTTATATCACGTTTCATTTTTATAGTACTAGTATTGTAAGATGTAGAGTGTTACAATAGCAGTAGTAGTCAAAGACAAAAAGTTAGAATCCAAACCTAAGTCTTCCTCTCAATGTTAAATAGAGGAGAAAAGATTAATGGCAAAAGAAAAATTAAAGGAGATATATTATAGTTGAAGGTGAAAAGTTGAGTACTTAAATATAAAGACTTTTTGAGATATCATAAATATATAAAATAAATAATTTAATAAATAAAAGTTAATAAAAAAGAAAAAATGAGTAAAATAAAGGTCATAGAGAGTGTCACATCTTAAGGATTAACAAAAAAGTGAAATAAAAAAATCAACTAAAGATAGATGGTTTAGTCAATCGAATAAATGCTTCCATTCTTGTAGACTTAAACAAGACATTTTTTTCCTCACTAGGAGAACTGGGAGTATAGTCTAGGAGGGGGAGAGAAAGACGATAAAAATAGATAGTTTATCGCACATTAACATTTATTTACTTAGTCAACTATATCTTTTAAATTTATAATTAATTTTTGTTTTAGAATACAAAATGTTTGATTGTCTCATTACATTGCAATAAAGCAAACATGACATGTGAATTACAAAGTAATTATGTTATCATAGACAAAATATTTCTTATTATTTCTATATTATGTGATCTCACGCAAGATTGTTGTAATGACCTTTATAATGATCCTCTTGGTTAATTGTATGTTTCTGTGATATTTCTGCCATTTTGAGATTCTATATATAACCTCAAACCTTTTATAGTTATTGGGATTGTTGGAATAGTTGTGGATTGTTTTGGTTGTGAATTGTGCGAGTTTGTGGGTTAACAAGAAGTTCAAACTGCAAAAATAAGAATTCTGACAAAACCCTTGCAAATGCACTCGATATGGGACTTTGACAGTTCTGTTAGTTTTGAAACAACCGATTTAGACTAGAAGGGTAGTTGGTCCGAGGATGGAGGGTCCCAGTGTGACTTTGAGCCAAAAGTTACAAAATGAGTTCAACCAAAAGCTAAAAAGGTATTTCTATAAACCCAGCTAAATACACCCAAAATAGAAATCTAATGGTGTGGCCAGCTTCGGAACGTCAAAAGAAAGTGTTTCAAATTTTTAAAAGTGCTTATGTATGTCTAATGCTGAAGAGGCTGCTCTCTATCTGGGTCTAATGGTGCAGCCCTACCCACACTCGGAGTCCATCCTCTATGACTCATATCTGTGTAAAATGAACATAGTTAAATTCCCATAAACCAAAGAACCATTGATAATATCCCACGACAGGAATCGATAACACAAGAAGTTTCATAAACATCTCGTAGGCTCCCGAAGATAAGTCACAGACGACTCTGTACCCATCCACTGGACTCTACTAGATGGTACTAATGTACATATATGATAGTGAACCTTAAGCTCTGATACAAACCTTCTATGACCCAGTTCTCGTCATGATAGTCCCTGTTAGATCCCACCTACAGTCAAGCCAATTGCGAACGACAGGGTACCTGTCTTGAATCACTTATCACAAAAACACTAGACATACCTGAATAAACCAACACAATCTACCCAGAACATGGAAGTCATCCGTATGGAGCTACTATGAACACAAACACACACTTATATATACATACATTACAAGAATAATATATATATATATATATATATAGATATATATATATTTATATATCCAGGAATACTCCTACATATACAAGCCATGACACTGTACAAGGCCAATGTCTTGATACAAGAGACAACCATAAAAATGAAGGTGACTGTAGTGTGTCTAAAGCTGCTAATGTTCACCAATGTCTCCTGAAATGCTCATGAACCTCCAACTCAGCAACCTCTACTAGTACCTAGACCCGCATCCTGGGAAGATATGGAAATGCAGGAGTGACTACCAGTAAAAAGCACCAAGTAGGCATTACAAGCCAATTGAGTGAAATACTACAAATATAGAACATACACATAAAGAGAACTTTAGTAAGACTAATAAATCCAAACTCAGATCAAGCAATAAATATGTCAGGAGAATCATTAAATCCCAATTAAACAACTGAAGTAATTTGTAATGGAACGGACTGACAAAACCAGAGTATGCCCACATCACAACCTTAGATTATCTCTCCTCAAAGGGATCACATAGTTTGGTAGATGAGATAATCTTAGCCCCTGGTATATTGGCCGTTTCGAGGTTTTAAGATGGGTCAGGCCATTCCCATATAAGCTAGCCTTTCCTCAAGCTTATTCTTCCATTCACCTTGTTTTCTAATTATCAATGTTGCATCAGTATATTCAAAATGATTCACATGTGTTTCAATATGATTCAGTTAAGTTAGATGACTATTTGACATTTGTTGAGGAGCCGATGGCCATTCTAGGAAAGGATACCAGATAGTTACATTCTAGGTTTATACCTATGGTTAAGGTTTAATGGCATCACTATTTGGTCAGCGAGGCTACATAGGTTTTGGAGGCAATGATGCGGGAGTAGTACCCCAACCTATTTGAGCCATTAGGTATGCTTTTACTTTTACTTTTACGAATGAAAGTGCTATTATTGGGGATGTTGTAATGACCTTAGGCCATTTGTGACTTTTTGGGACCGTTGGGTTGGTTATTGGTGGAGTTGGTTGTGGTTTATGTGGTTTGAGTTAGCAGGATATTATAACTATCAAAATGAGTTTTATGTTAAAGTCCTAGAAAATGACCTCAAAATAGGATATGACCATTCCATCAGTTCCAGAATAATCAAATTATGCTACGAGCATGATTGGTTCGAGGTTTTAGGGTCCCGGTGTGAGTTTGAGTCAGAAATTGTAAAATTAGTTTAACCTGAATATAAAAGGGGTTTTCTATAAAATCATAGCTAAACATGCTTGGAATAGGAATCTAATGGGGTGGTGAGCTCCAAAATTTTGAATACGGCCTGAAATGACATTTCATCGGATGGTGGGTGCTTTGGAGTGCATTTTGACTGTCACATCCCAAAATACCTTCTAGATGTGACTGGCCCCCGCCCACACCATTTATCGGGAGAACTAAATATTCATACATACCTAAACTATCCAAGTACTAAGAATATAGTATGTGCACCTCCAAAACTCATCAATACTTATAATAATAGAGTAACTAGCAAACCAAAATTGCATATCAATTTATGAAAGGAAAAAGTCACTTAACAAAAATATCTCTAGCCCAAATCCTATAGTAAGGTCATGGAGATAGAGTGGTATGAGTTTAATTGTCGGGCATACAAACCCCAAATGGAAGAAAAACATAAATTACACTAAATAGAGCTAAAGTAGTAGCCTCCACGAACAATGCTAAGGATCACCTCAGCAAAAGAGTCCACGAAAATGAATTCGTCAGCCACAGCACTCACCCTCTGCATTAGTATCAGCATTGACATACAAGTAAGGAGTGAGCTATATATAAATATAACCCAGTAAGATCCTCTACTCGCTACTTTAATATCCCTAGAACAAGAGTTATAAAATATATCTGCACAACAGATATACATAAATAATATACACAAGAATTTTCTCCATAATAAGCTCAATAAGTTCAAACAAATGTTCAAAAATGGTCATTACATGTATCAATTCAATCCACACTTAAAACTTGTCATAAAAGGCAGTAAAGGAGGACAATCTATCACCCCGAAAAGTCTATGGCAGCATATATAATACTCTAACAATGTACTACAACAGCATGTACAAAGCCCCTAACATATTACAGCAACATAAGTATGCCCATAACATATTACAGCAGCTAAGTATGCCCCTAATAACCATATCACAGTAATAAAGAAGGATATTGCAGCATCACACCACTATAACTCATGAAAACATTTGATATTCTTCTCAAAAATAGAATATCTAGGGTTGATAAAAAAATATCAACTATGTCAAGCATATACTTGTCCAAACATATACACCAGATAGACAAAAATACATTTTTTTCTAAAGTTTATTTGAAAAGCAAGCACTAAAGCTTAAAGTCTCGCTTACCTTATTAAGATTTTTTTCCTTCTTTTACGCAGTAATCAGGGAGAAAAGGTTAAGCCAACACTTTATAATAGCTTCAGAAAAATCTCAAGTTAATTACAGCTTAAAGTGTTTATCTCTCAAGTTTCCAAGGTACATGAAAAAAATTGAAAAGCACCGCTACTTGCTTCTTTAAAATTTTCCCGAGTTGTTTATTTTCCTTCTATTATAGTGCAGGTCAAAAGTAAAAAAAGAATACACTGCTTCTTTTTTTTAAAAAAAAATTTATTAAAAATTATTAGTTAAAATTACCAATTAACCCTTCATTAAAAAAAGATAGGGTTATTACATTCTCCCCTACTTAAAATAACTTTCGTCCTTGAATGAGTCTAGACTCACACCTGAAGTGTCAAATAGGTGAGGATATCTCTGTCGCTGTCCACCTCGGACTCCCAAGTAGCCTCTTTGTTGTATGAGTATGCCATAACACATTCACTGAAACTATCTTCTTTGACCTTAATTTCCGTACTTGCCTTCTCAGAATAGATATCGGACCTTCCTCACACGTTAAATTTTCATCAAGCTCCACATCTTCTAGATTAACGTTATGGCTTTCATCATGAACATATCGTTGAAGCATGGACATGTGAAATACAAGAATTACAGAGGACAATCTCGTAGGTAAAGAAAGTTGGTATGCCACCAATCTGATCCAATCTAAAATCTCATAAGGATCACATTACCTTTCTGACCAAATCACATAACTCCTTTCATAGGAGAATCTTTCAAAAAGTCCTTTTCTATCTTCATGAACTCCACATCATGGACTTTCTTATTTGCATAAGATTTCTGTCTTGATTTTACTATTCTAAGCCATTCTCGTATAATTACAACTTTCTCTAAGACCTGCTGTACCATATCTAGACCTAGTAATTGTGCTTTGCCAAGTTCAAACAATCCAATTGCTGATCAGCACTTGCGACCATATTGAGCCTTATACGGTGATATTTGTATGCTCAATTGGTAGTTATTATTATAAGCAAACTCTCCCAATGGCAATTTATCATCCCAATGCCCACGGAAATCAATTGCGCAAGCTCTAAGCATGTCCTCCAAGATCATAACCACCTCAGACTGTCTGTTAGTTTGGGGATGAAATATTGTACTCAACTCAACTTTTGATCCCAACGACCTCTAAGAGACTTCCAAAACTTAACAGTGATCTGTGTACCCTAAATTGATATTAGTGAAATAGGCACTCTGTGAAACCGAACTATCTCTCGAAGGTAAATGTCTGCTAACTGGTTCCCGGTATAAGTAACCTTAACTGGTACGAAACGGGCAGATTTTGCATGTCTATCCACAATTACTCTAACTGAGTCATGCTTCTTGAAAGTAGTCAGCAACCCAATAACAAAGTCCATAGTAATCCTTTCCCACTGCCACTCTAGGATAATCATTACTCCACCATGTTTTTGATGTTCATATTTGACCTGTTGACAATTCTAAAAACTAGTCACATGTTTGAAAATATTAGACTTCATACCTTTCAACCAGTACAAACCACACAATTCTTGATATATCTTTAAAGCATCTAGACGGATGGTGTCATAACCCAAGCCTAGGACCTAGATGTGACATAGCAAATGGGAACCCGAAGGGACCCAAACAAGCCTCTTAGCATATTAATCGCACATCCTTGGTCTCAAAAGCAAAGTAAACAACAACAAGAGATATAATAAAAAGGGAAGCAGGACTAAGAAGAGTCTTTGATAATCATTAAAGCATTAAAGGGTCAAATTCAAGAAATAGTACATCATAATATCCAACACCACCTCTAACATGGAATAGAGTGGAGCAACATAAAGAAGTCTCAAAATAATAAGAGTAATAATGATAGTGTCCTCAAACTTGAGGACTCACCAAAGATTGCTTCAAAGGATCATACTAGCCACATGGGAGATGGTCAAATAGTGCTCCGGTCCCTATATGGTAATATCATGTGGGCATAGAGTATGAGGTAGTACATTTGAATGTACTAAGTATGTAGGATGCAATGCAACAAGACATAAACAAACATAGTCAAAATGCATAATAATAAACAATAGATAAGTGTAATCTCAATATAGCATGCACGATCAATGTTTGAAGTAAAACATGCTTGTAAATTATTTAACTTGCATAGAATATAATACATGTGTAGGAAGAGACCCTAACCAACAAAAGTAAGACCAAGCAAGCTACAACTTAGAATCTTGATGATTACCCCTCATCGGTAAAGACATGGTCTACTTGCCAATGTAAATCATACTCCACCTTACGGGAACCCATCTCATTTTTGAGAAGTAACCCTCCTTACAAGAACCCCTCCCATTTTAAAGTGGATTTCATGATAAAGTGCACTAAATGGATCCACTAGTATAGCAAGGGTAACGTATAATTCTATGTTAGCACATAGTTTGAGAAAAGGAGTATAGACCCTTGAAGATAGTCCACGCCAACATCCAATCCATTGTTGCTAAGTCTAATCCCATGGAATACTTGAAATAATCATAACATGGATAGCTTATAAGAAGATCACTTGAGTAACTTATAAATATGATTCACCTTTACTGGTGAGCCTAACTTAAAAAATGAGAGTACAGTACAATCATACATTAACCCTTGCTTTAACATAAATGGCTCACAAGAGGTAAAAATCATGGAATAGGGCTTAACATGATATTTGTAACTTCATAGTTACTTTCCATAAAGTCAACACATACTTGAAAGCCCTTATTCATCATATAGTCACTTGACATGTAAATAATGAAATAGATCATCAATAACTTGAGAATTCTTCACTTGACGTTTTATCAAACACTTGGTAGGTTCATGATGCTTGTTCAAATCATGTAATTCAAGTGTGAAATAAGATGAGTAAACTCAATGAAAATCAACCCACCAACATGTAGAACCCTCATGTAAGAAACCTTGAAATCCATCATCAAAACTCATAATAGATCGTTGTTTCATAGGTCAAAACATGCATAGTCATAAAAGACAAAATCAATTCACGGTATAAGCTTGAAATAGATAGAAATGCATAATCAATCAATATTTCATAAAACCCCAATATAATTTATACTCATAATACATAGTAAAAGATACCCATAGATGACACAAATTGAAAACATGCAATTTTCATAAAATGAAGATTGGGATCCATGTGTGAAAGGACCCAATGGATGAAATCCATATACCTCAAACTTGGGTTTTCTTGAGATAAGCTTGAAGAAAACTTAGAGCTTGAAGAGAATCCTTGAGTTCCAAAGTTAAGCTCGAAATCCTTGAAATTTGAAAGAGATATTTGGAAGTCTTGGAGAGGTTTTTTATGAGGGTTTTGAGTGATATAGAGTTGAAACAATGGTGAAGTATAGGTATTTTCATGCATAAGTGGGCATGGGGCTATGACCCCAGTGCCCTTGGATGAAATAGAAAAAATAAGGAAAAACATACACTTATCTGCATCCTTGGTGAGATGCGGACTCATCGCGTAGACCACTTTTGTACTACTTTGTGCCCCTGGTGCATCACTACTAGGGCCCGAATGCTTTCTAGAAATCATAAATTAGCAAAAATTATTTTTCACTACGTGTCCTCTAAAATCCAAGTTATACTCATCTCCTACTCAATTCTGCCCCCTGATTGAGAACATGAAGTCAGATTTTTGAAATTACAGATGAATTTTGAGATAATGGAAATTACAATTATGGGCATTTTCGAAGCACATTTTGGGGCATTTCAATATCTCCCCCTTGGGAACATTCATCCCCGAATGTCAAAGAAATTTGCATGAGAAAAAGCAATCATGAAGATTTTTGCCTAACATAAATGCAACAAATGCATTTAAACATCATTTTTGAAAATCTCAATATGAATGTCAAAAATCACCCAAAACGTGTTACCATGAATATGAATGTATGCAAAATGACATAAGGGATTAAACTTAACACTTGAATTCATATAGAGGACTTAAACTAGTACCTCTAGATTAAGTAAAGTAGAAGAGATATGGATATTGCTTTCTCATTTCTGCCTTGGCTTCCCATGTGGTACTTCCAACTAGTTGATTCCTCCAAAGGACCTTAACGGAAGTTATATCTTCGTTTGTCAATCTCTTTACTTGTCTATCAAAATTTCCTTCGGGACATCCTCATAGGTTAAAATATCTTCTACAACACCCACAAAATCTAAAGGCACTATAACACTTGGGTTACCTACACACTTTCTCAACATGGATACATGGAAGATCGGATGAACCATATTCGTTTCTATAGGTAACTCCAACTCATATGCAACCTTACCCACTCCTAAAAAATTTATGAGGGCCCACAAACCTTGGGCTCAAGCTTCCTTTCTTGCCAAATTGGACCTGTCACAACTCAAGCCTAGGGCCTAGACCTAAGATAGCACATGGGGAATCCAAAGGGACCCCAAGCAAGCCTCTTAACATATCATTACACATCTTTGGTTGCGAAAGTCATAAAATAACACAATAGATACTAAATAGGGATAAACGGGGCTATGGGACATCATTCATATCAAAAGTATCAAAAGAATCAAGAGAGTGAAAGCTCATAACATTATTACAAAACTTGTCCACAACACCTCTAAATATAGAGCTTAGCAGGTGCGAAGACAAGTAACTGGGCTCACCCTCATAGTAAAAGCATACCATAAAGAAAAAATAGTCTATACATAGCATAAATCAAGAAAAGTATGTCCTCAAAGTTGAGGACTCGCCAACTAGCTTTGAGAGATACCGCACCAGCCATGTGGAGGTGGAGGATGATCACGTGGGGCTTCGATCCCTACATGGTGACATCATGTAGGCATATAGTATGCATTAGTACTTTTGAATGTACTGAGTATGTAGGATGCAATGCCACAATAGATAAGCAACATAGTCAAAATGCATAATTAAGCAATAGATGATCATACAACAACATGGCATGCATGAATGATACTTGAAGTAAACATGCTTTTATATGAAAACTATTACATGTATAGGAATAGACCATCATCATAGACCAAGCAACTTAGTACTTGAAATCTAAGGTAAACACCCCTTAGAAGTGATTAAGGTACTAACCCCTCAATTCCTTGATGGCTTACCGCCCCTATTCGAGATAATTGAGGTACTAACCCCTCAACTGGTTGATGGCTCAACACCCCCATGTGCGATGATTGAGTTACCAACCTCTCAATTGGTTGATGGCTTACTGCCCCTACCTGAGATGATTGAGGTACCAACCCCTTGATTGGTGGATGGCTTACCACCACCATATAGGTGATTGAAGCATCACCCCTCAATTGGTTATGGTCAACTCACAACACAATTGATACTTCTCATGAAACCAACTCATACTTACCATCCTTTCATCAACATAAAGTCACATAACTCATATTCTAAACATTTGTTCTTCAACAATTAAAGATAATTAACCCGACATTTCATTAAACACTTCGTGGGTATGTAATGCTAGTGTAAAACCAAGCAATTCAAGAGTTAAAAAAATATAATTAAATTCAATGTAAAATCACCCACTAACTCTTAGTAATACCTTCATGCAATATACATCAAAACCTTTCATCAAATCTCAAGATAGATCGAAGATTCATAGCATAAAACATGTATAAACAGTCATACTTTTACAAAACCCCATCATAGTTCATAGTCTAATTCATAAGAGAAGACCCATAAGTAAAATCAACTTAGAAAAATGAGTTTTATGTAAAAAGGAAGCTTGGGCACCGTCGGTAAAAGGACCCAATGGTTGAAACCCACATATATTGACTATGGGGAATTATTGATGAAGATTGGAAATGAAGACTTGAAGCTTGAGTGAAATCCTTAAGATCCAGATGAGTTTTGGGATTTGAAGTTTAGGGTGAAATATTTTTCTAAGTGTTTGAGTGAGTATTGGGGAATGTCTTGCATGATATGAAGGTGAAATATGGCTAACCATAGGTATTTTCATGCATAGAAAGACTTAGGCCCAAGATCCAAAAGTCTTGGACTGAACGAGAAAACTATTCAAAAAAATTTACTGAGGCTCGCCCTTGGCGGGTCGTGCCTTGGGCGCGAAAACCTCACTGGAAATCATTTTTTTGGAAAATTGAAATTATGATTCATTTGCTCTAAAATTGGAGTTAGATACATACCCTACTAAATTTTGCCCCCATACTATGAATATGAAGTTGAATTTTTGATATCACGTATGGATTTTGATATATATGGAAATTACTATTTTGGGTGTTTCCGAGGCACATTTTCGGGCACTTTTTGGGGTCGTTTCAATATCTCTCCCCTTGGAACATTTGATACCGAATGTCAAACAAACATATATAAGTATATTAATCATCAAGAGATCAGCCCCAACAAGAATGCAACAACAAACTTAAACACAATTTTTAAAAATCTCAACATAAGTGTTAAAACCACCGTGAACTTTGTCAATATAAACATGAATGCATGCAAAAGACATAGGGGCAGAAACATGAGACATGAAATCACATAGAAGACTTTGAATTACTACCTTAGGCTTCAGTAGCATGAAAAAATATAAGGGTATCACCTTTGCATGTTTGATTCAGCCTCTCATGTAGCACTTTCGACTTGTTTATTCCTCCAAAGGACCTTAACAGAAGCAACATCTTTGTTCCTCAACCTCTTCACTTGTCTATCCAAGATCTCTAATGGAACCTCTGCATAAGTCAAGTTGTCTTCAACTAACCCCACAACATCAAAAGGAACAATGGCACTAAGATCACCCATACACTTCCTCAACACAGACACATAAAAGACCGGATGAACCAAATCCATTTCACTAGGCAATTCCAATTCATAAGCCACCTTACAAATTCTCCTCATCACTCTATAAGAATCCACAAATCTTGAACTTAATTTACCCTTCTTACCAAAATGAACAACACCCTTCATGGGTGACATCTTCAAGTAGACCCAATCACCAACTTTAAATTCAAGCTCTCTTCTTCTCATATCGACATAGGACTTTTGATGACTTTGGGCTGTTTTCACCTTTCTCTAATCAACCTTACCTTCTTCATAGCCTTCATAACCAGATCCAGATCCAACAAAGACATCTCTCCCACTTTAAATAACCCAACTGGTAATCTACAACGTCGACCATGGAGGGCCTCAAAAGGAGTCATACCAATGCTATAATGATAGCTATTATTATAAGCAAACTCATTCAATGGAAGATGATCATCCCAACAACCCTTGAACTCTAAAATATAAGCTCTAAGCATATCCCCAAGAATTTGGATATTTATTTCTACTTGGCCATCCGTTTGAGGGTGAAAGGTTGTACTAAGCTTTACCTTTGTTCCAAGACCTCTTTGGAAGGACCCCCAAAAGTGTGAAGTGAATTGAACACCACGATCTAACATGATAGACAAGGACACCTCATGCAATCTTATCAATTCATGAATATACAATTTAGCATAGTCTTTGACCCTATAAGTAGTCTTAATCGGTAGGAAATGAGATGACTTTGTCATTCTATCAACCACAACTGAAATAAAATCAAAGCCCTTTCTAGTCTTATGCAACCCAAACACAAAATCTTTGTAAATTTCCTCCCACTTCTATGTAGGAATCTCTATGTCTTGCTTTAGACCACCTGACCTTTGGTGTTTAGCTTTGACTTGTTGGTAACTATGACGATCAGATGCAAATTTGGCAATTTCTTTCTTCATACCTTCCCACCAAAAGACATCTCTGAAATCCCAATACATCTTTGTAGAGCCGTTATGGATATAATAGGAAGAATTATGACCCTCATCAAGAATCTTCTCTATCAAGTCATGAACACAAGGCACACACAACCTACTATGGTACCTAAGGGCACCATCTCCCCTTTGGGAGAAAACCTCCACCTTGCCCTTTCTCACCAAGGAATTCAATTCTAGCAAGGACGAATCAAGATCTTACTTTGCTTTTACCTTATCAACCAAGGAAGACTTGTAACCATCAACAACCATAATGCCACCATTATCCACTTCTTGCAACCTAACCCTAATCTAGCCAATCGATGGACCTCTGTAGCCACCACTTTTCCACCACCATCAACATGAATTAGGCTACATATAGACACCCTACTCAAACTATCCACGACCACATTAGCCTTATCGAGATGATAATGCACACTATATCATAATCCTTAAGAAGTTTTAACCACCTTCCTTGTCTTAAGTTGAGATCTTTTTGAGTGACCACATATTGGAGGCTCTTATGATCTTATGATCGGTGAACTCATCAACATGCACCCCGTACAAATAGTGAAACCAAATTTTCAAAGTAAAGACCACGGAAGACAATTCAAGATCATGAGTAGGATAATTATTTTCATACACTTTGAGTTTCCTAGAAGTATAGGCTATTACATTACTATTTTCCATCAACACACAACCCAAATCAATCCGGAAGGCATCACAATACACATCAAACCCTTCCAAAACTACCGATAGAGATAAAATTGGAGCGGAGACAAGCTTATCCTTCAAGGTTTAGAAACTCTTTTCACACTCATCGGTCCACACAAACTTAGCATTCTTTTGAGTCAACTTAGACATGGGGGAACCAACAAAAGAGAACCCATTCACAAACTACTATATTAACCCACTAAGCCCAAGAAACGTCTAATGTTTGATGCGGTCAATGGTCTAGGCTAATTTCTAATCACATCTGTCTTTCTAGGGTCCACCTTAATACTATCCCCTGAAACCATATGACCTAGAAAGGCAACTCCTTCAACAAAAATTCACGCTTCTTATATTTGGCATGCAACTTCTCTTCCTCAATCTTTGGAACATGAAATGACCCTAAAAAGTGGTCGAAAATATACCTCGATAGTAGCTGTATTCATAATTTCTATATATCTCAAAATCTATGTACCCTAAAAAGTGTTCGTTAATATGTCCAGTTATGGTTTCTTGAGTAATTGAAGGTCATATGCATGTCTTATGAATTTATGACTTTATGATGATGAAATGATGATGAAAAGAAATGTATATAGATGATCATAAAAGGAGGGTATATATATATGATACTATCTCTATAGTGTATGGGATGACCAAGCCTAGCTCGGGAGGTTGTAGGCCCAAGTAACCTATTAAGGGGTTTGTACCTTGATTGCGTAATTCAGGGAGTGGCAGGCCTAGGTAACCTTGTTGGGGGGTTTGTACCCATCAACCTTGTTGGGAATTTGTACCCATCAACCTTTTTGGGGAGTTTGTACTCCATCAACCTCATGAAGGTGTTTGTACCTTATGCGCCTATCCAATGGGTGGTAGGCTTTGGTTTGCACTATAATAGTCACTCCTTACACTCGTATTGTCTTCTATGTAGGCATGGTTTTACTTTAAGCATCATTCATACATGTTATATTGTTAGTATGCTATCTATTGCTTATGGTTATACATTTTGCTTATGATGTCAGCTCTTATTTCACTGAATCCTATATACTTAGTTCATTCAAATATACTAATACATATTCTATGCCTAAATGATATCACCATGCAGGAACCGGTGCATCAATTGATCGTCTTCCTCCTCCACATGGCTAGAATGATTATCTCTCAAGTTTGTTGATGAGTCCTCCATTTCGAAGACGTTACTTATGATCTTGTGCTTTGTACTAAGACAATCTACTTTTATTCATGTATTGACTATTATGGTGAGCCCAGTTATTTGTCATGGCCCCCGTTCTTAACGATGTAGTAGAGGTGTTGTTGGACATGTTATGTATCTATGCTATGAGTTTTGACTCTCTTGTGCTTTGACGTTATCATATGGAACTTTACCATTAGTCCCATTGTCCTTGTTATACCTTTCTCTTAAAGTCATATTTAATTGCTTCCACGATCAAGGATGTGTAATAATATGCTACGAGGATTGTTTGGGGTTCCTTCGTGTTCCCCATTCATAAGTCACTCCTGGCCCTACGCTTTGGTCATGATAAAGGATGTATCTGAGCACTAGGTTGTAAGATCCTTGGAGTCCACTGCACTGCATTGATTAGATTCTTATTCAGGGTTGTGTTGTGCTCCACAGCTATGAGTAGGAGGCTATGAGACATTTAGGAAATATTTTCCTTCTTCATGTTCTAAGTCTTGCTATAGAGTTGAAGTAAGTGTTTCCCCCTAACGATTATCCATTGTTATATTATATCATACCTAACATGGGGGAAGATGAGCATGCAGACCTGAGGAGCAATCGATCAATGGAGAACTTAGGGATCCTCTCACTTTGCTTTCACACATCATGGGTAATCAAGCAAACCAAGTGGCCCAAACCACTCATGCTCCTACACCATTATCTCTGGTAAGATATTTCATGAGAATTAATCCCCTAAAATTCCATAGATCAAAGGTGAGTAAGAACCCACAAGAGTTCATTGATGAGGTGTACGAAATTTTGTCCATCATGGGTGTAAGGTATAAGGATAAGGCGGAGTTGGCGGCCTACTGACTTAAAGGGACAACACAGCTATGGTATAACCAATGGAAGGAGGAAAAGGGAGTCAATTGTGTAGTGCTTTGGAGGAGTTCAAGGTCACCTTCCTTAATCGGTTCTTCCCCCTGAACTTAGGGAAGCTAAGTTGGTGGAATTTATTAATTTGAGACAAGGGTCTTATGAGTATGAGGAGTAAGCCCTCAAATTCACCCAACATTAAAAGTTTGCTCTTCATTTGGTAGCCGATTCAAGGTCTATGATGAACAAATTTGTGATGGGTGTTTCTAACTTGGTTAGGGACGAATGTCGATCTACCATACTAATTAGTGACATGAAATTTAATGAGGTTCACCAAACAAATGGAAGAGGAGAAATTGAGAAAGAGAAAGGGGAACGAGGCCAATAGGGACCATTTTGAGGGTAAGTTCCAAAAGAGTGGCCTATTCCATCAAGGCCAAGGTTCTTCTTATGCATTTCAAAAATAGGTTGCAAATTAGTTTTTGAGGGCCCAAGGTGGTAGAGGTGTGGCTCCTATTGATGTGTGTCAAAAGAGCAGTAAGGGTCGTGGAGGCCCGTGCTTGAGGGATACCAGTGCTTGCTGTGGTTATGGGGAAATCGGGCATAAGGCAATGGATTTACCCTGAAATTGCAACAAGGGTAAGCATGTTAGTCCTCAAGGTGCTAATACAGTTCTTTTGGGGTAAGGTGGCCGACCAGATGGTGCGCCAAGGCACAACCAGTTCTATTATTTGCATGGGAGGCAATGGATCAATGAAGTCCCTTATGTTGTTAGTTGTATGCTGAAAATCTTTAACTTTGATGTGTATGCATTGATTAATCTAGGTGCCACTCTTACTTTTGTTACCCCCTTTGTTCCCATAAAGTTCCATGTTGACCCCGAGTTATTGCATGAATTATATGCGGTGTCTACTAGCTATTGGTGTATCTATTGTTGCTAGAAAAGCTTATAGAAGTTTTCCTATTTGTATCTTACATAAGATATTACCTTATTATCTTCTTGAGTTAGACATGGTTAATTTTTGTATTATTCTTGGTATAGGTTGGTTGGATGCATACTATGCTTCTGTTAATTATAAAACCTGTAGGGTCAAATTCTAATTTCCAAATGAACCCATCCTTGAGTGAAAGAGTCAAGATGTGGTGGTCAAGGGTAGATTCATCTATTGCATTAAAGCTCGTAAGGTTGATCTCTAAGGGATGTCTTTACCATCTTCTGAGGGTTAGGGATGTGGAGTCTAAATTCCTTCACATAGAGTCGGTTCTGATTGTAAATGTATTTTTTGATATCTTCACAAATGATGTTCTCGGTGTTCCTTCCGAAAGGAAAATTGACTTTAGCATAGACCTCCTCCCCGATATTCAACCCATTTCTATTCCCCCTTACCGTATGGCCCCCATGGAGTTGAAGAAACAATTGAGGGACTTGTTGGAGAATGGATTTATTAGGCCTAGATAATCACCTTATGGTGCACCAGTGTTGTTTGTGATAAAAAAAGATAGGTCCCTTAGGATATGTATTGACTATCAGAAACTCAATAGGGTTACCCTTAAGAATAGGTATCCTCTTCCAAGGATTGATATTTGTTTGACAAATTGCAAGGGGCTAACCATTTCTCTAAGATTGATCTTCGGTCTGGGTATCATCAAGTGAATGTGAGGGAGTGAGATATTCCAAGATGGCCTTCCGGACTAGGTATGGGAATTATGAATTTATAGTGATGTCTTTTGGGTTGACCAATGCACCAGCCATCTCTATGGACCTAATGAATATAGTTTATATAAAACCTACCTTTATTTCATTGTTGTGGTCTTTATTGATGATATTTTGATCTATTCTCGTGGTGAGAAGGAGCATAGGTCTCATTTGAGGATTGTGTTGCAAGGATTGAGGGAGGAGAAATTGTATGCTAAATATGAAAAGTGTGAATTTTTGTTGAGGGAAGTTGCCTTCCTAGGACATCCGGTGTCGGGGGATAGTATTAAGGTGGATCCTAGGAAGATCTATATGATTAAAAATTGGCCTAGACCATTGATCCCATCGGACATTAGGAGTTTCTTGGGCTTAGCGAGCTATTATCGGAGCTTCTTGAGCTCCCTCCCATAAACTCGGTTCCAATTGTAAATCTGTTTATAGATGTCTTCCCAAATGACCTTCCAGGTATTCCTCCCAAAAAGGAAATAGACTTTGGCATAGACCTTCTCCCCATTACTCAAGCCATTTCTATTTCCCCTTACTATATGGCGCCGGTGGAGCTGAAGAAACAATTGAGGCACTTGTTTGAGAAAGGATTTGTTAGGCCTAGCCAATCACCTTAGGGTGCACCAATGTTTTTTGTGAAAAATAAGGATGGGTCACTTAGGATGTGTAATGACTTCCGGCAAGTGAATAGGGTCACCATCAAGAATATGTATACTTTTCCAAGGATTGATGATTTGTTTGACCAATTGCAAGGGGATAGCCATTTCTCTAAGATTGATCTTCGGTCCGGGTATCATCAAATGAATATAAGGGAGTGAGATATTCCCAAGATGGCCTTTCGGACTAGGTATGGGCATCATGAATTTGTGGTGATGTCTTTTGGGTTAGCCAATGCACCGGCCATCTTTATGGACCTAGTGAATAGGGTCTTTAAAACCTACCTTTATTCCTTTGTTGTGATCTTCATTGATGATATTTTGATCTATTCTCGTGGTGAGGAGAAGCATAGGGCCTATTAGAGGGTTGTGTTGCAAAGATTGATGGAGGAGAAATTCTATGCTAAATACGAAAAGTGTGAATTTTTTAGTTGAGGGAAGTTGCCATCCTAGGACATATGGTGTTGGGGGTGGAACTAAGGTTGATACTAGAAGACCTATGTGATTAGAAATTGGCCTAGACTATTGTGTTCCCCATGGCTCGTTGACTAGATTAACCTAGACAAGATAATTATAATTGGAAATCTGCATGCAGGATGGTAACTTAGGTTCTTCCAGCCCTCTTGTGAAGGGGAAGGTCGAATTTCACCATGGCGCGTGGTCCGCAACCATGGCGTGCCAACCTAACCGTTACCGAATGACCCAATCAACCTTCCCTTTGTCAGGTTTGGTTGATTAGACAAGAACACATCAATAGAATCCTGTCATTTGCTTCCCTTTTCCTATTGATCACTACCTTTGTCAGGATCGTGATAGTAGGCGGGGTTTGGTGTTGGCCACCACTAAACAACAATCAAAGTGAAGGGAAATAAACAATACATGCGAAACCCCAATCATAGAAATTCAATTAATCTAGGTTATCTCAAGTCAACTACCTATGGTTCCCATAACCCCAAGTTGTGGGTGCTTAGCTACTCATGGCTAAGGAAAGACCAACAAGAATGCAAATACAATACATAGTTTAGAATTTTATCCAAATCAATGAAGATAGATAATACCACAAGTTGCAAACCACAAGTTTGATAGATGGAGAATGAATACAATGTAAGATTTGCAATCCCCACAAGTGGGTTTTCCAATGGAAAATGAGAATTTGCAATAAAACCCTAAATATTCTAAAGAGAATATTCAATGACTCAAGCCTGGAATTCTCTCTCAAATCTGAAATCTTCCCCTCAAACTAAACCCTAACATAAAGTATTTATAGCATTTATAAACTTAACCCTAAAAATTACATAGAAAAGATAGCTGACAGCAGGTACGTATCACAGGTACGACCCGTAAGGTGACTTACCAGTCATAATTGTGGTCTCGTATCAGGCACTTGGTATTTTGGACTTGACTGTTACAACTCACTAATACGAATCATTGCTTTTGCTATGACTTGTATGCTCCTTTTGTAGTCTAGACCTTCAGTTTTTGGTCCAAAATTTTGGCTCTCTATTTCTTGCTACGAGTTCACCCATACGAGTCGTAGTGAGGCCTATGACTTGTAGAATGGCCTTGTAGGGCTGATCTCTACTTAGTAGATTTCTGATTTTTGCTCTCTATTTCTTGCTACGAGATCACCTTGCGACTTGTAGCTTGGGCTATGAGTTATAAGAAGGCTCGTATGTCCTGCACATTTGAAAAATCTACAATTTTCTCCCAAATCATGCCAACCTACCTTTTCTGCATTACCAACACAAAACCCATAAAAACTATAAAAAGTCGCATTAAGAACTCACAAAATCCTTTGTTTTAGGCATCAAATGTACTGTATTTTGACAACACATCAACACCCTTAACTTAGGACTATTGCTTGTCCTCATGTGATGACTCAATCTAAGTAGATAATGAGAAACATATAGTAGTTATACCAATGGCATATAGATCCTTTACTCTAATTCAAGTACACAACTTTTATTTTCAAAACCAGATTGCAAAGCTACTTAGCAAAACAAAAACACAAGGATGTATCTGGCAACCCAAATAAGATAGCTAAGGAGCATTAACCATCTGCAATCACTGGGTTAGTCATATGCTAATAAAGCAGTGCAAATGCCCTCACAGAAAAGAAGTCCCTCTTACTCACTCAAAAAGCATTTAGAATTCAGGGAATGAGCAAGCATTCTCACTCTCTCAAATGAAATTCATGGAAAATGACAAACATCATAGGATTGCCTTTTTACTCAACTGCCGGATTGGTGATAAAATAGATTTGCATCACATTAGGACTTAATGACTTGTAGCATAGGTTCATGGGGCTTTGGTATGGAATTTTAGGCATGTAGTGACTTGAAGCTATCCTTGAACCATATTTACCCACACTTTCACATTTATAACTGAACTATTTTCACTAAATCCACCTTTATTCACCTACTTCAAGCTTTCTTTCGGTGCTTTCTTTCTCTTTTTCAGTTATGCCTTATTTTTGAACTCATTTTTGCAATTCTCTACAATCCTAGACATTTTTCTTTTCTTTTTCCTCACCCGGCTCATGGATTTTCATTTCTTTCTTTATTTCCCAACTAACCACCTCATTTTCATTACTTTACCACAACAAAGGCCACCCTTAACTTAGGCTTTTAGCCTGAGGTGGAGCACATAATATCTATCCCCCCAACAAGGGCCACTATTTCTATCCACCCTCAAGTAGGCTTTCAGCTTCAATCTATGTTCAAATGTTCAAGGATAAACCAGGGCCAGTATCATGGTATTTTTTAAAACAAGGCTAGTCTAGTTAGGTGTCAAGAAAGATTGAGTGCATGAAAGGCTCAAACATTTGGAACTCGGGGTTCAATAACACATTTGGTAGGTCATTTAGGCGAAAGTGGGTTCACTAGAAGAACAAAGGCGTAATATCCCTTCCAAATCAACCACATTACTAAGCTGATCTTAGAGTAAAAAGGAAAGTTCTGAGTCCATGCCTGATACATGAATTTGATAAAATAAGCTCACAACACATATGGCATTGCACATACAATCAAGTATAGATTCACAGGTCATGCTTCAAGCCTCAAATCACCTTTTCATTAGCAGAACAAACATCACCAAATAAGCAATATGCATACCCGCAAAAATAACCAATAATCTAAAAAAAAATTGAGGGCACTAAATTTTCATCAAAATTTAAAAAGCATTTAAAGACAATGCATATGCCAAAAGATAACACTATTATATATACACCAATTATCTATACTACCTAGACATGCCGGTTCAACAAAAATTGAAACATCCACAGGGAAAAAAAAACACGACAAGAAAACTTTAGCATTAAAAATAGGAAAAGTTATGGACTAGATGCTTCTTAGACTTCACCTTAATCTATAACTTCCCACACTCCACCAAAATAGAATACTTTGTCCTCACAGTAAAGACATATATGAAAACAAAATAACTGAGATGGAAGGAGAAACTTCCCACTGTAAAGCCACCAGGTTCTCATCAGTCTTGATCATGGTGGGATCCATGCTACATAAGGACTCTACATGTGGGTCCGAATCGCGAGAAACATATACCTCGGCTGCATTGCATAATTTATGTATCAGGATGTGAAAAGGAAATGTAGTCTGGGTACGGATTGCTGACTCGTGAATTTACTCTGCCATAACACGAGTCCTATCAATCTCATACCAGCCATAATGCTTGCTAATAGCACAACTCTTTCTAATGTGATCATATTATCCGTAAATATTAGTCTGGTTCACCAACGGATAATGGACCACCAAAATTTTTGCCCGGAAGGAAAGGTAGGACTTCACAATAGGATTGGTGTAATTATTAACCCATGAATGCTCAGTACCAGCCTCACAAATCTAACCTGCTATCCATCTGAGGAGCTCTATTTTCAATCCAACATCCTTCTCATTCACTGCCTTCCTCATCTTCGCAATTCGGTTATCATATTAAGTAGTAGAGAGGGTTGCACTGTAGTGTGATCTAAACTAGACCTTTCTGATAATCTTTTCTAAAATGTCAACAATCTTACACCAAACTAAAACCTCAGGTAGCTGTGGCTATTCAATTGCCTTCTTATTTTTTGCAAGGTCCCTACGAATAGTAGCATGGTAGGAAGCATTGAACTCCCGGACTATATATGAGGCATACTTTCCCAGCTTCTGTGAAAGCCACCCAAACCCGTGGCTATTAATCTCTGCCTCTAAGTTTGGCACATTGCACAATCTTAAGTTCTTGAGCCTCGATTCCTCATGTAATTGTCGGACCAACTTCCTTTGGCCTTTCAGTTCCATCTCCTGATCATAAATCTCCTTCATGCCTGCTACACACCATCTATTTTTTTGGGGATCTGTTGACGTGACAATATAAGTTAGGTCAGTCGGCTATTGAGGTGTAGTCTCTTTAGGCTGGGCCTATGATACTTCAATGGAGTCTGCCTCAGAAAGTGAGAGGTCATCCTCCGACCCCTACTTCATTACCCTCTTCTTCGGACTAGGAGGGACTAGTGACTTCTATAGGTGTTAGGGCATCGCGGGATTACGTTTGAGGCACATTTGCATCGGGGTCTAACCATACTATGTAGACTTCCACAGATTTCTCAGATTGATCATTCCCCAATAGAATATCACTCAATAGTCAGCCAGAATTTAGCAGCTTCTTTTCTAGCCTTGGGAGACATATAACCTAAAAGATCGATTCCAAAAATACATCATCAGCACCATAGTGCTTGAAATAGATAGAAACTGCAAAGACAAATTAACACTAGTAACCTAAATAATAAAACAAAACACAAATACAATGCACTGATTCAGCAGTAGATTTATAGGTATGAGGCACAGGTACGACTTTTAGAGAGACCTACGAGTCGTATAATAGCCTAGAAGTGCTGAGGTACCTAAAAGATGATATTTTAGTCATAGAAACAAGCATCTGGTATGACTCATAAGATTACCTATGAGTCCTAGTCTAGGCTCATAGTCAGGAACATAATACAATTTAAAACAAGGCAAATCCAATGAGTCCCTTCATACAATTTGTAGTGGGCACTAATAGTCATATGTGGGTCTCATATGGTAAGTATTAAGGAACCTCAGGTGACTAGTGCCTCCTACGATAGGCCACTATGACCCGTAGTGTCACGATCGAAGCCTAGGGCCTAGATATGACACAACACATAGAGAAACCGAAGGGACCCCAAGCAAGCCTGTTAGAACATCATTACACATCCTTGGCCGCGGAAGCAATAAAGCAACCATCAGGAGATAAAAGTGGGGAAACTCTAGCTAAAAGAAAACACTTCCATATCATAGATATCAAGAACAATAGAGTCATGGCTCTAAGTATAGATACATAACATTTCCAACAATCACCTCTAATACATAGATAAGAACGGGGGCAAAGACAAAGTAACCGGGCTCACCATCATAATCAAAATGGACAAATAAGAAGAATGTCTTAATACATAATAGGAGAAACATAGACTAAGGTCCTCAAAATGGAGGACTCACCAACTAGTTTGAGTAGTGTTGAACTAGCCACTTGGAGGAGGATAATAAGCTTGTGCACCGATTTCTACATGGTAACATCATGTAGGCATATAGTATGTGTTATTACATTTGAATGTACTAAGTATATAGGATGCAATGCAAATGAGAATTAGGCATCATAATAAAAATGCATAACAATAGGCAATAATCATACTACAACAATAAGACATGTATGATTAATGCATATGTAAAACATGCTTAAAGAACTCATACTCATATAGAATATCATATATATAGAAGAGAACAAGATAGATTTCTAAAGTACAACCTTTAGTAGGTTAGTGATGATGCCGTTCTATCACTTAGGTGGATGAGCATAAACCCGCATCTAGGTTGGTGATAATAATGCCCCATCACTAAGGTGGAGAAGTACAAACCATTTCCTAGATTGATAAGTACAAACCCCTATCTAGGTTAGTGATGATGCCGCCTCATCACTAGGTGGAGAAGTATAAATCTTTCCCTAGGTTGATGAGTACAAACCTCCATTTGTGTTATCCGGGTCCTTAGTCCCCCTGAATTGGGTATGGTCTAATGCAACACTTTATATCAAATTTATCATATATATAAGCTGATTTCATCATCATATAGTCATTCATATCATATATCATGCTTTGGACCTTCAACTCCTCAAGAAACAATATCCAGAGATTTTATCAAACACTTTAAGGGTAGGCAATGCTAGTACAAAACCATGAAATATAGATATGAAATCATGAAAGAAAATCCATTGAAAAACCATCAATCAATACCTTGCAATACCCTCAAGCAATATACATCAAAACCCCTCATCAAATCTTACATCGATTAGAGATGAACCTGGTGAAAATGCGACATGGAGACTTGAAGCTTGATGAAGAACTTTGAAAGAGCACATTAGCTTGGGATGAGGGTTTGGGAGTTGAGTTTGGGGAGTGAAAATAGGAATAAGTGTTTGAGTCAATATTAGGAAATGCTTATGGTAATATGAGGGTGTAATTTTCCTTAGATAAAAACACATTTGGGAACACTTAGGCCCAAGACTTAAAAGTCTTGGACCAAACTAGAAAAAGGCCACTTTTTACCCAGTGGCGCGTCACGGGTGTGTCATGGATTCCTCTCTCAAATTTGCACCTTGAAAAATTATAATTGCTATATTTCAATCTTAAATTGGGATTAGACGCTTTTCCACCTAATTTTGACCCCTTGAACAACAATATGAAGTTGGATTTAAGAAATAACAAACGAATTTTGAGATATATGGCATTTAAAATTTTGGGCATTCAGAGGCATGTTTTTGTTCACATTTTGGGGTCGTTTCAATATCTCTTCCTTAGGAAAACTCATCCCCAAATGTAAAAGAGACGTATAACACAAGAATGATCATAAAAAACTAACTCCATTAAGAATGCAACATCACATTTAAATCACCATTTTAGAAATCTCAACATACGTGTAAAATTACCATAACTTCCAACTTAAGCATGAATGCATATGAATGACATAGGGGCTGAAATACAAGACTTGAGATCACATAGGGGACTTTGAATTACTACGTTAGGCTTGGGTGGAGTGGAACAGATAAGGATACCACTTTTGCATGTCCGCTTCGGCCTCCCAAGTAGCACTTTCAATTTGTTTGTTCCTCCAAAGGACCTTAAGGGATGCCACCTCCTTGTTCGTCAATCTGTTCACTTGCTTATCTAGGATCTGAACCAGAACCTTCTCATAAGTCAAGTTATCCTCAAAAACACCCACAACATCAAGAGGCACAATAGAATTAGGATCACCAACACATTGCATACTCTTCAGCCCATATGTGGTCTTAACCTGTAGAAAGTGAGCCGATTTTGACATCAAATACAAGGAGTCATAGCTCATACCATAAATACACAAATCATCCAACAAATACCTCTAAATACATAGATAGAGCGGGGGCCAAGATAAAGCTACCGGGCTCACCCTCATAGTCAATAGAATATAAGATAGTGTCTCAATACATAGATAATAGTAACATAGACTAAGGTCCCCAAAATGGAGGACTCACGAACAAGGTTGGAATAGCACTGACTAGCCACGTGGAAGAGTAGAATGATCAACTTGAGCATCGATTCCTACATGGTGATATCATGGGTATAAACCCTTGGTGGTTGAGTGGTATACTCACATGGTTAATGGTAATCACACCATACTAACACAGTGATGAAGTATAAACCTCTCGCATGGTTGACGAGTATAAACCCCCAACATGGTTACTCGGGCTCTTGTCCCCCCGATC
>DF362734.1:884-33091 GCA_000787875.1 Solanum virginianum
GTACAGTGAGGGGGTTAAATTCCTTAAGGACACACAGTGAATTCTGTGGTCTCGGATTTCTTTATTTTCTGTAATTTTCTCTTCTTATTATTGGTTTTCTATTTCTCGTTGTTTTGAACATGGACGAATTAACAGTGTTAAGGGCCAGGCAGGCCCAAATTTATAGAAAATAGGACAGCTGAAAAATTGGGCTTGTCAATCCCAATCTTTACTCTTTTTATATCTTATGTCTATTATGTTCAAATTTACTGTATAGTTTAAGCGTGCATTTGCTTCAGCTGCATCTTCAGCATAACGAAACTTCACAAAGTCAAACCCTCGTGGATGTGAAATTAGGATTGTTTTTGCAGAAGAGAATCGAAAGACCGCTCATGAAGTGCGCAAGGTTTTACGCACAAGTGGACCTAGTGCTCGAGGCAGAGACAGGAGATGCAGTCCACCAAGTCGCAGATATCACTCTTACTCGCGCTCAGTTTCCCCAGCAAGACGTGACTCAAGGTCTGTGTTTCATAACAGGAGTTGTGCTTGTGTTCTTGTATTGTTTGTTTGTTATAAAAGCAAGGACTGCAATTGATTCTAATGGGACAAAATCTAAATCTATTGGAATATAAAGCCTGTAGTCGTATAGTAATAATGTTGTTGCCCTCATGTGCATAATTTTGACTATCAAGACAAAATTAGTCTGTTTTCCTTCATTTGTAGATAAATAATGCTCTGAAGAGAGACTTTGCAATTTGATCTGCTTGCGTATTTTGCAGTATTATGGTGCATGCCCTTGGTCAAAACTTTATCTTTATAAATTGCAGTTGTTTGCCTTTTATCATTAAGATGCTCTGTAATTAGGTGCTATTTATCTATTTTCCTTAGATAGCACCTAATTATCACCGAGGACATGACCTTAGATAGGAAGGAGTGGAGATTGCGAATTAGAGTAGTAGGCTAATTGGTGGTAGGGTTAGGTGGTTATTTATTCATGGAATATAGTAGTAGAGGAGTAGTAGTGTTTTGTTACATGTGTGGTCATTATTTGTTGTTTCTGTGTTTGTATTAGCCGTTTTTTTGCTTTTCTCTTTCTTTTATTGTTTGTCATATCTAGTTTATTCTGCTTATGGATTTTTGAGATGAGGGTTCCCAGGAAACAACCTCTCAATTTCTATGAGGTAGTGGTAAGATCTGCGTACATTCTACCCTCCCCAGACCCCATTTGTGGGATTGTACTGGGTATGTTGTTGTTGTTATGTCTATTATATTCATTTGTGATATTTGTTTGTTGTTGTTTAACTTTAACACTGTTAACATTATTATATAATTATTTGTTTAATCTAATTAATTTTCCCAACATGTTTACCATTTATGTTAATTTCCATTTTGATGATTCTTCTTTAGCGTTAGAACTACTTTTACAAATTAGATTTTGGTGAAACTCTTTCAAAAATGGTTCAAGTGTTAGTCATTTTTCAAAGTTAGTCAATTTTTTCAAACTTAGTCAATTTTTTTCGAAGTTAGTCAATTTTTCAGAATTAGTCAATTTTCAAAGTTAGTCAAAATTTTCTAATCGCCGGATAATCGCGTGTTAACGGCCATTTCGAATGCGTAAAACCTTCTCAAAGTGGAAATGTGAACCTGGACCCTTTTCTTTGAATTTTAAAAGGATTTTTTCTGTTAAGTCTTTTTAAAATGTTTTATTGATTTTCTAATTATCGTTAAAATTAGATGGTGACTTTGTTTAATTTTGAAAGATTGATTTTACTTAAATTAATTAAGCAATAAATCGAATTTTCAAAAAATATAAGTCACTTTTTTTCCAAATAACAGTTATTATTTATTGTTATTCTTGTTATTATTGTTATTTTTATTATTGTTATTATTGTTATTGTTATTGTTGTTGTTTTTGTTATTATTATTATTATTGTTATTGTTATTGTTATTGTTATTAGGGAAAGTGGGGTCATACGTGTATATATGTATAAATGTATAAATATGCATATGTTGACTGATTTGATGAAATAAAAGGGGTTGGACCGGGTCATGAAGAAATTTTGGGCCAAATTGGTCTAAAATTGACCCAATTTAAGGTGAAAAAAGGGCTGAAAATGGGGTGAAAGTGTAGGGGAATTGAATTGAGAAATTAGCCATTTGGAATTGCAAACATGACCAAATAATAATGTAATCGAATTGAATCAGTCGATTAATTTGATTACGAGATAAATTAATACAAATTAATTGAAGAACTTTTTTTAAGAATTAACAACCTGAAATGGTTGAATTAATTGCACAATAATAACTCCTAAAATGAAAATGAAATTTATTTGAGAAAAATATTTTTTTACATTTTCGAAAGCTAATTATTTTAGATTGTTAAAATTAAAAGCTCGATGATTAATTTATACTATGGAGGGTAAAAATTGAATGTCGTCAACAACAATAAGAATAATAATAATAAAAATTAGATTGTTAAAATTAAAAGCTCGATGATTAATTTATACTATGGAGGGTAAAAATTGAATGTCATCAACAACAATAATAATAATAATAATAAAAACAATGTAACACCCCAATTTTTTTTAAAGATAAGATCAGATCATCTTTCATATGATATAGGATTTTAATTGATGATTTCTAATTGAGTTGTCTCGAACCTTTAGACAGCTCTACACTCCTTTAAAATGGTCATAGGCAAAATTAGATGCATTGAAAAGCCAACAACAACAACAACAACAACAATAATACTAATAACAATGTAACACCCCATTTGTTTTAAAGATAAGACCGAATCATTCTTCATATGATATAGAATTTTAATTGTTGATTTCTAATCGAGCTTTCTCGGACCTTCAAACAGCTCTGCACTCCTTCTTTAAAATGGTCATAACGTTTTACTCTGAACTCCAAATTAAGGCAAAATTAGATGCATTGAAAAGCTAATTCAAATGTCTTCGATTTGATATATTATGAGTCACCTAACTCGTTATACTTTAGAAGATATGGTTATTGGAAGTTGAGCCTTCTATCAACTCATATGAAAACTTAGTCGGTAGAAATTCTTTGGACTTAACTTTTTGTTAATAAAAGTATGTAATATAGCAAATTTAAAAAGAAAAAAATTCAGTAAAATTATATTAGAAACATTAAACTACTCCTTTTGAATTTAGGAATCTTTTGTTACATTAAATTTTAGTTACTTAATTATTTAACTTCTAATTTTTTAACTGTAAATTATTAATTTATGTGTTAAAAATTATTAACATATTTATATTATAAACAACTAAATTGATTTTCTCATCTTTGTGATTTCACAATAGATTAAACTATTGCATCAAACTAATAATATTTATTTAATTTTATTTACATAAATATTGTATTTATTTAATGGCAAGTACTATTTATGTTAATTTTTAACTGGATGAAGCACATATGTACAAAACACGTGTACTGAACTAGTAATAGTAAATAATGAGACAAAGATTAATATAAATAAAATAATAATAAATAATGAGACTGAATTATTATTTTTATTAATAATAACAATAATAATAGTTATATATTATAAATATATATTTGACTAGAATTAATTTTTGTATTTATTTAATGAACAATACTATTTATGTTAAGACATAAATTTTTAAATAGATGAAGCACATATGTACAAAGCACATGCACAAAACTAGTAACACTAAATAATGAGACTAAGATTAATCTAAATAAAATAATAATAAATAATGAGACTAGGATTATTTTTATTAATAATAGTTATATATTATAAATATAAGTTTCACTAAAATTAATTTTGGTCAAATCTACAAAATTAGTTGGGGAGTTGACTAAACGCTCCCCTCGGGAGCGTGTTGACATGTGCCTTCTTTTGGTTCTAAGCTGTGTTTGGTAGAATTTCCAGAAAGGGAAATTTTCATACAAAATTCCCTTAATAGCCTCCTGGTACACAGATATACACACACTCTTCTTCTTCACATTTTAGTTCACTATCACACTCTTTTCACCTTTTTGCTCTAATTTTAACAAAATTTCTTTTCATTCTCCTCCCCCTAAATTTTGCAAAATTTTCATAATTACCCCTATTAATTTCGTTCTCATCCCAGAATGAAAACACACTCCTTTATAGATGAACACCACTTCTCCCCTTCTCACTCACTCACTCTTTTTCATCTTCCTCCATCTGATTAGCAGCAAAGAGAAGCACCAATTTCGAAATAAAATATTTTTTTCTATCTATACAAAATTTTGAATTCTGAGAGTAGTGTCAATGGCAGTTCCTCCGACTGTCCTTGCAACACCATCTTCCTTGTACATTGGTGACCTTCACCCTGACGTTTCCGATGGACAGCTCTTTGCTCATTTTTTTGAGTTCAAAAGCTCTTTTCACTGGTATGCTGTTGCAAAAGTGTTGCTTTCCGTCTGCGTCTGTTGTGATTCATCTACTGGTCGTTTTCTCTGTTATGGCGACCTGAACTATGTTTCTCCTCAGGATGGTATATCTCATTCTCTCTCTCTCTCTCTCTCTCTCTCTCACTTGTTCATCTACTATATTGATTACTAGGTTCTGAGGTTGCACATGTCTTATTTAAAATGATAGAAATACTGCTACAATTGTATTATCAGATTCCAAATTCGTCTAACTTTGATTTGCATGTTGAATTTTTAAATCAAGTAATTAAATAGAATCTGATATATAAGTTTGCTGTCGTGATTGATCAATCGATAGCTAGATGGTTTCTAATATGCATGTTTTATATCATGATTGATCAATTGGTAACTAAATGTCTATGTTATATAAGTTTTGTACCATGATTGATCAATCGATAGCTGAATGTCTATGACATACAAGTTTTATGTCATGATTGATCAATCAATAACCGAATGGACTCTGATATACAAATTTTATGTCATGATTGATCAATCAATAACTGAATGGACTCTGATATATAAGTTTTATGTCATGACTAATCAATCAATAATTGAATGGAGTATGATATACATGTTTTATGTTCTGATTGATCAATCATTAATTGAATGTACTCTAATATACAAGTTTTGTGACTTTGGGATTTTGTGAGTGTGTTTAAGGACAACTCACAAGCTTAAGTATTTTAGTTATTTGTTGAATAAGAAATTGAGTGTATTTACGTTGCGCATTCATGGTGATATTTACCTGTTGTTTGAATAGATCAATATAATAATCAGATTGTCTGAGTGAGAAAAAGACAGACAATGGCTGGTTGAATGTGAACTTTTTTTTTAAGAAAAAATATTTCCTATTTTCTCAGTCATAATATTGATTTTAATGTACTACTTTATGAATTTTATCTTCTGGTCGAAAAAATATATGATATTAAAACTTGAAGATTTAACTATTTTTATTTGTGTGATTTTTCTGTGCTAGTCATATGATTTGATCTGTCACTGAAGTTGTCCTTTATATGTTACTTAATGGTCAATGAGATGAATGGTATATAATTATATATCTTGGGATTTATCAGTTATAATTGGAAGTTTTATTTTTATTTATTTTTCTTTTTTTTGCAGTATGAGTCTGTCTGAATAGTTGTCATTACAAGTTCGCTCCTTTCAAGATTAACATGTAATGACCCCTTTAGACCCCTGATGATTTTATCGGTTGGATAATCTTAGAGACTTCAAATCGAGGTCTTGTTAATATTTTTTGCTTGGTTTTTTTTTTCATCTGGTTGATTTGTCCTTTTGGAAAGTTAAGATATTGTATCAATGTGAAACTTGATAAATTATTGTTTGACTGCTTTTATTGGATAACAATTATCATTCATAAAATGTTATGATTGACCTTTTCTGAAAATACCGTCGCTTGATTTTTGACTTGGAAAAACTCCTTCTTTTTTTTTTTTTGAAAAGTATGAGCAGCTATAAGCGCTATTGAGGTGAAAAATAACTCCATCCTCGATGGGAAGGTTATAAGGGTTAGTTGGTCTCCGCATGACCCTGATGCCAGATAAAATGGTAAAGAAAATATGTTCAACAAGGTAACGTCAAGCTTTGACTGAGTGAATAGTATCAAATTGATTTGAGATCTTAGCAGGTTATCTTTTTTGATTTGTATATCCAAATTATAATTTTATAGAACATAAGTGAAACCATTGACAATGCAAAGCTTCAAGAAATGTTTCAAAAGTTTGAAAATATTTTATCTTGTAAAATTGTCACTGATGAGGAAGGGAAGAATAAAGGATATGGCTTTGTTCAGTTTGAGTCAGAGGAATCTGCAAATGTTGCTATTGAGAAGCTTAATGGGACCATGGCTGGAGACAAGGAGATGCATGTACATTTCTATACCCATTACAATTATGATGCCTCCATTGATTGTAGGACCCAAACCGTTAAGTTCCAATTCCCAAATGAATCAGTCCTAGAGTGGAAGGAAAATTCTGTTGCACCTAAGGGAAAGTTTATTTCCTACCTTAGGGACAGAAAGCTAATCTCAAAGGGTTGTATCTGTCACCTTGTATGAGTTAAGACTGACGATGTTGAGCCTCCTACTCTAGAGTCAGTCCCGATTATGAGTGAGTTTCCTGAAGTATTCCCTGAGAATTTTCCTGGAGTCCCTCCTAATAAGGATATTGACTTTGGGATTGATGTTCTTCCTGACACCTAACCTATCTCGATTCCACCTTGTAGAATGCCCCTCATGGAGTTAAAAAAATTGAAAGAGCAATTGAGAAAGTTTTTAAAGAAGGGCTTTATTAGGCCGAGTATTTCTACGTGGGGTGTTCCTATCCTATTCGTGTGAAAGGAAGATAGGTCTCTCAGGATATGCATTGATTATAGACAACTGAACAAGGTCACAATAAAGAATAAATATCCTCTCCCCAGGGTAGATGATCTGTTTAAACAACTTCAGGGTGCCTCTTGCTTTTCAAAGATAGACCACAGATCTGGTTACCATCAGTTGAAGGTAAGGGAATGTGACATCCCAAAGACAACCTTTAGGACTCGATATTGCCATTTTGAGTTTTTGGTCTTGTCCTTTGGGTTAACTAATACAGCTGCAGCCTTTATGGTTGATGAATAGGGTAGTCAGACAGTACCTTGATTTTTTCGTGATCGTGTTCATCGATGACATTTTGGTGTATTCGAGAGATGAGGAGGAGTATGCCAAGCACCTTAGATTTGTCCTCCAGACTCTCAAATACCATGCGTTGTATGCAAAAATTTCAAAGTCAAAATTTTGGCTAAATTTTGTGGCTTTTCTAAGCCATATTATCTCGGGCTATGGTATTCCAGTAGATACTCAAAAGATTGAAGCGATTAAGAACTGGTCCAGACCGACCTCTCTAACTGACATAAGAAGTTTCTTAGGGTTGACAGACTCTTATCATAAATTCGTCGAAGGATTTTCTATATCCTCACCAGTGACTAGACTGACCAGATGAAGGTCAAGTTTTAATCGTCTGATGAATATGGAAAGAGCTTCGAAGAGCTAAAAACAAGATTGACTATTACACCAGTTTTGACTTTGCTTGATGGGATAGAGGATTTTGTGATATATTGTGATGCTTCTAGAGTGGGATTGGGTTGTATGCTGATGTAGAAAGGAAAAGTGATCGCTTATGCTTCTAAATAGCTCAAGGTTCATAAGAGGAACTATCCAACCCATGATCTTGAGTTGGCAACTATAGTGTTTGCATTTAATATTTGGAGCCACTACTTATACGGAGTACATATGGATGTGTTCATTAACCACAAGAGCCTGCAGTATGTCTTCTGTCAGAAAGAGCTCAACCTGCGACAGAGGAGATAGTTGGAGTTGCTCAAGGACTATAACATGAGCATTATCTACCACCAAAGTAAAGTTAACATTGTTGTTGATGCTCTTACCAGGTTGTCAATGGGTAATACAACCCATGTTGAGGAAAGGAAGAAAAAGTTGGCTAAGGAAGTGTATAGATTGACCCGATTAGTAGTCCAACTCCAAGAGAATGATGACAAAGAAGTCAATCTCCAGAATGGGTCTACTTCGTCTTTAGTAGCAGAGGTGAAAGAAAAGCAAGACTAAGATCCTATTTTACTTCAGTTGAAAGAAGTTGTCCATAAATAGAAGGTGATGGTTTTCTCCAAAAGGGGAGATGATGTGTTGAGCTACCAGAGTAGATTATGTGTTTTGAATGTTGATGATATTCGAGATAGAATTGTGGCTGAAGCCCATAGTTCTAGATACTCCATTCATCTTGGCTCCACCAAGATGTACCATGATTTGAGGAAAGTCTATTGGTGGAGTAGAATGAAGAGGGATATTGCTGAGTTTGTTTTCAAGTGCCTAAATTGTTAAGAAGTTAAAGTTAAGCATCAAAGGCTATATGGATTGGCTCAAATCTTTGAAATTCCTGAATGGAAGTGGGAAATAATCAACATGGACTTCATTACTGGTTTACCAAGGTCCCGAAAGCAACATGACTCAATATGAGTAATTGTGGATAGGATGACTAAATCAGCTCATTTCGTAGTTGTTAAGACAATTGACACTGCAAAATAGTATGTTAAGTTATACATTTGTGAGATTGTGAGGTTACATGGGGTTACCTTGTCCACTATCTCGGAATAAGAGCCTAATTCACATCCCAATTTTGGAGATATGTTAAAAAAGGATTGGGTTCTAAGGTGAATCTAAGTACTGCCTTTTATTGCCGAACAGATGGCCAAGTAGAACATACATTCAGACCTTAGAGAATATGTTGAGGGCTTGTGTCCTTGACTTTAAGGGAAATTGGGATCACCATTTACCTCTAATTTAATTTGCATATAACAATAGTTATCATGCAAGTATTCAGATAACTCCCTATAAGGCTTTGTATAGGAGAAGATGTAGATAACTAATTGAGTGGTTTGAAGTTGGAGAAACTAAGTTGATTGGACCTGATCTTGTTCACCAGTCGATGGAGAAGGTAAAAATTATTAGAGAAAGGTTGAAGACTACACATAAGCGCGAGAAATCTCACACTGATGTAAGAAGGAGAGACTTAGAGTTTGAAATGAGCGATTGGGTATACTTGAAAGTGTCACCCATAAAGGGCATTATGAGATTTAGGGAAAAGGGGATGCTAAGTCCTCGCTATGTTAGCCCCTACCAGATTGTGAAGAGGATTGGGAAGGTTGCTTATGAGTTAAAGTTACTTTTTGAGCTAGACACGATTCATCCAGCCTTTTATGTCTAGATGTTGAAGAAATGCTTAGGAGATCCTTCATTAGTAGTCCTTGTTGATAGTATTGGAGTGAAGTAGAACTTATCCTATGAAGAGGTTCCAGTCCAAATCCTTCATCGTCAAATTCACAAATTGGGGACTAAAGAGATAGCCTCAGTAAAAGTCCAGTGCATAAATCAATTCGTTGAGGAAGCCACGTGGGAAGCTGAGGAAGATATGAAATCTTAATACCCATATCTCTTTGTTCCTAACAATGAAAATGTTGAACGTAACTTCCTTAATCTTGATTAGAATTGATTTGTCTACCCTTGAATTGATTTGTCTATTCTTGAGTCTGAATAGCGATTGTCTAGATTGTTGATTGGTTGAGTCGAAAGGAGTATTGATTATTATTCGTGCCTTGATGTCCATCTTTACTCTTAATTCGAGGGGGAATGATTCCAATGGGAAGATAATGTAACACTTGATAAAATTACCAAAATACCCCTAGATGAGAGGCGTTCATTTAATGCAACCTCCCAAACTCTGATGGATAATCTGTGGCCACAAATGCGATCAACACAAAAAATTATGTGGAAGAATGGTCTTGGTTGATTTTTAGAGCAACCGGATCAAAAGATAATTTTTTGATGATAAAATGCAATTCCAGAGAAGTGCGCAACATGTTCGCATCGTGGACTTACACTTGAATGTGATCCCAATATTTTCTATGGGATTATAAAACTCAATTGGAAATTATTTGACAAAGACCTAAAAAAGGTATGCCGAGGGGAAAATTTTCAGTTTTTCACGAGGGGCATTCCAGACTTTTCCCAACCCTTTTTTAAACTTGAAATGTGATCAAAATAGGTCATTTTGAGCATAAAAAAGAGTTTTAATACCCATTCTCAAGATTTTCAAAACTTCTAAACCTAGGGCTAAAGAGAAGAGAGGAAGAGCGACGATTCAAGCGAATCGAGGATGAATTCCTTCAAAGTTGATTGTTGTATAATCACCAGCTTATAAGTGATTATTGTCGGATAAGAGAAATTCCCAAATAGATTTTATATGGATAGTACTCTGATTTGATTTGATTTGATCAGATTGGATTGGAAAGAAGTCAATCTCCAGAATGGGTCTACTTCGTCTTTAGTAGCAGAGGTGAAAGAAAAGCATCTCTGATTTGATTTGATTTGATCAGATTGGATTGGTATTGATAGCTCATTGTCTACTCTTTGTTCTTGGTTTAGATAGACATTGACATTCTTGATTGAGTTCTTATCTCTTGATTTATCTTATCTGAGTTGATAGTATTTTACCTTGATGCATGTTTCATTTAGTCATTTTACATACTCATATATTCCATGTACTAACATCCATTTGGATTACATCATTTTATGATGCAGAGATAGGTACTGATGATCATCAACAGGCGCACCGTTGAGGATCTATTGCAATCAGCTGAGTTGGTGAGTCCTCCCTTACTCCAGAGGATTCTCATTTATATTTTTCATCTAGCTTTTACAGTCCTTCCTTCATGCTAACACAATAGTACATAATAATTATACTAAATTCAGTCAAAGACCTCCATTATAACATAATAGAACAAGTTATCTCTATATACAATGTGTGAAGTAGATCGCAAAAACACATATGTACATCATTATTAATATATAATAGGATTCTTTCTGTATGGCGTATAAATAGGCTTCGATTCCTACATGGTAACATCATGTAGGCATAGAGTATGCGTTAGTATATTTGAATGTACTATGTAGGATGCAATGCAACAATAGATAAGCAACATGGGCAAAATAAATATTTAAGCAATAGATGATCATAAAACAATATGGCATGCATGAATGATTCTTGAGGTAAACATGATTGTATATAGAACATATTACATGTATAGGAATAGACTATCATCATAGACCAAACAACTTAGTACTTGGAATCTAAGGTAAACCACCCCTTAGTAGTGATTGAGGTACTGACCCCTCAATTGGTTGATGGCATACCGCCCCCATATGAGACGATTGAGGTACAAACCCCTCAATTGGTTGATGGTATACCACCCCCACCTAAGATGATTAAGGTACCAACTCCTCAATTGCTTGATGGCATACCATCCCCATCCGAGATGATTGAGGTACCAACCCCTCAATTGGATGATGGCGTACCACCCCTATCCAGGTGATTGAGACATTACCCCTCAAGTGGCTATGGTCAACTCACAACACAATAGATACTTCTCATGACATCAAGACATACATACTTCTCATGACACCAACACATTCGTATCCCATTTCATCATCGTAAAGTCACATAACTCATTTACTAAGCATTAGGCCTCCAACAACTCAAGATACATTAATCAAATATTTTATCAAACACTTGGTGGGTGTGCAATGCTAGTGCAAAACCATGCAATTAAAGAGTGAAATCATGCAAGAAATCTTGAAGTAAATCATCCCACCAATACTAAGTAACACCATCATACAATATACATCAAAATCCTTCATCAAATCTCAAGATAGATCTAAGATTCATAGCTCAAAACATGCATAAACAATTACACTTTTATAAAACCCCAACATAGTTCATAGTCAAATTCATAATAGAAAATCCATATGTAAAATCAACTTAGAAATATGAAATTTATATAAAAAGGAAGCTTAGGAACTGTGGGTGAAAGGACTCAATGGTTGAAATCCATGTACCTTGACTTTGGAGAATTCTTGACGAAGATTAGAAATGGAGACTTGAAGCTTGAAAGAAATCCTTAAGATACGAATTGAATTTTGGGACTTGAATTTAGGGCGAAATATTTTTCTAAGTGTTTGAAAGAGTATTAGGGAATGTCTTATGTGATATGAAGGTGAAATATGGCTAAGTATAGGTATTTTCATGCATGGGAGGACTTAGGCCCCAAACCCAAAAGTCATGGATCGAGATAAAATCATTAACAACAAAATACATAGGTTTGCGTCTGGTCCATGATGTCGACCTATTACGGAGGCACTTTTTTACATAGGTCCATGGTGGTTGCATGTCGCGGCACGTCACGGATCAATTTAGGAAATCAAATTTTTGGAAAAAATGAAATTGTGATTCGATTGCTCTAAAATTAGGGTTAGACCCACTTTTCACTCAATTTGACCCCTTAATCAAGAATATGAAGCTGGATTTTTGATATCACGCATGGATTTTGAGATATAAGGATATTATAATTCTGGCATTTTCGAGGCACATTTTCGAGCACTTTTTGGCGTTGTTTCAAGGATACCTTAAAATCCATCACAAAAGCTCATAATAGTTCATAGTTTCATAGCTTAAAACATGCATAATCTCAATAGACAAAAATCAATTGATGGAATAACCTTGAAATAGACATTCATGCATAATCAATCAATACTTGATAAAACCCCAATATGATTTATGTTCATAATTCATAATTAGAGATACCTATAGGTTATACAACTTTAAAATATGCAATTTTCATAAAAAGAGAAGGTTGGACTCCATGGGTGAAATGACCCATGGATGAAGGCCCACATACCTTAGATCTTGAATCCCTAAAAGAGAATTTGAAGTAGACTTAGAGCTTGAAATATATCCTTGAGTTTCAAAATTGAGCTTGAAATCCTTATATCTGAATAAAAGAATTGATAAAGTTTTAGAGAGGTTTAGAGAGAGTTTTATGAGTTATATAGTTGAAAAATGACTAAGTATGGAAGATTTCATGTTTAAATGGGCATGGGGCTATGACTCCAATGCTCTTGGATGAAATAAGAAAACCAAGAAAAATATTACACTGGTCCGCGCCCCAGGCACGACGTGGACCAGATGCAGCTTTGCAACAACACTAGTCCGCACCCCAAGCGCGTTGCGGCCTGTGCGCGGACAGACACTAGATAATGAAAATTAGCTAAAATTATTTTTCACTACGGGTCTTCTAAAATCTGAGTTATACCTATTTTCCACTCAATTTTTCTCCCTGATCGAGAATATGAAGTCAAAATTTTGAAATCACGCATGAATTTTGAGATATATGTAAATTATGATTATGGGGCATTCCGAAGCACATGAGAGGTTTTTCATGTACGGTCCATATGGAGGGGTACGGTCCATGTACCCTTCCGTATGGGCTCTAGAGTGAAATTTTTCTAAGTATTGTGTTGCTTCCCAACGCATGCAAGTGTACGTGGTCTTAACAAGTAATATATTAGCCCTGATTAAGGGCTGGGATATTGAACCCAAAGGATTTAAGACAGAATTAGTTAAAAATCCAAGTTATTATGCTCAGTGTATTTTGGTTAAAATGATGGAAAGATTGGGTGGAACAATTAAACAACTAATTATAACTACTGAAATTGACTGGATTATTGTGAATTATCAGATTATGAATTATTCTGCGATTGTAACCTTATTGACGCAGTTTTAGTCTCAAAGCTTGCAAATATGTCTGGGTTTCCTGATTACTGATTCACATGGTTAAAATTACCTAAATAGGGTTGCATGTCTCTGCCGGCTTATCATTATTGACTGCCTAACTATATCGTCGAGCGGGGATAGACACATCAGTAAAAGTGCTTTAATGTTATCTTCCTGTATTATGAACCAAGTGAGATGTAAGATTAGTTGTCATAGGTCTCAATTACACAAAACAATCAAGTTTTCTTGTCGAACAAGCTCCATATACTACTGTATTCTATTCATTCCAACATTTCTTGAAGCCAGAATGAACAATCAATTTACTCCCTAGTTGGCATACTCTGAAGTAAAGATAAAAATAGTATAGGAGTAATTTATAGAAACCCATTCATTTATTGAAAGAATCAAGAACTAAAACACAGTCTATGGCTATAATCCCATAATATGGGAAGATTACCCATGCATCATAGTTTCATACAACCAAAATAGGCTAATAAACATTAACAACTAAGAATCAAAGGTAAAAACTACCCAAAATAACCCTAAAATAGAGTTTTCAGTCATCTCTCCTCTGTTCATTTCAAAACTAGTTCTGAAATATAGCTTACAAATTCCCGTAGTTTGATTTCGCCCTCGCATCCTCAAATTTTGTGATGCGGACAGGGTAGTTTTGAGGTGATTTTAGCTTTAAATGATGACTGGGCCAATTTCTCCTTTTTTTGTGCAAGTCCGCAATGCGGACTGTGTGTTTTTTCTTGGTTCACACCTTTTTCTCCAAGTTTTTAGCTAGCACAGCTTCTCCCTAGTTCTGTGATGTGTACATGAGCATTTTGGCTAAGTTGGCTTATTTTTCCCTTCAGTTCTGCAGTCGTGTTCTTCCTCCTGATCTGGATATGTGTTTGGACTGGCTTATTCTGATTAAAAACTTGCAAAAACACAACCAACAGATGCACTTGACCCCACACTAAAAACACCTAGACTCTATGGATTTTTCCTCTGACTCGACTCTATTTATAGGTATTTTTGGCTAGTTTCGCGTATAAATGATGTGCTGTTAAAATGCAATATATTTGGTGTCTAAAACAAGGGATTTTATGTGTTCTCAATGAGACTTTCTATGTTTTTTATATGTTTTGTATTTACTTTTGCAGAAAATATAGGTTAGCCTGATTTTGAGGAAAAGTAACATATTTTGTTGAATTTAAGGACCTACGAGACCCACTACGAGTTGTAGCCCAAGCTATGAGTTGTAGGGGATGACCATAGCGATTAACAGTTTTCAAAATCAAAATCTAAGAAATTGAAGTTTAGTCATATGAGTCCAGGGTACGGGTCGTAGTCCTCACTACGACTCGTAGAAGATGGGCCTAACAAAGCCATCTCCCCTACCTCAAACCATACAATCGGGGACCTACAATGTCTACCATAAAGAGCCTCAAAAGGAACCATACCAATACTTGAATGATTACTATTGTTGTAAGCAAACTCAATGAGTGGAAGGTGTTCATCCCAACTACCCCTAAACTCCAAAACATAAGCTCTAAGCATATCCACAAGAGTTTGGATAGTTCTTTCAGCTTAGCCATCCGCTTGAGGGTGGAAGACCGTACTAAGCTTTACCTTGGTACCAATCCTTCTTTGGAAGGACCTCTAAAAGTGAGAAGTGAATTGAGCACCATGATCTGAAATGATAGACAAAGGCATCCCATGCAATCTCAATAATTCATGAATGTACGACTTATCATAATATTCGGCACCATAAGTAGTTTTGACCAGTAGGAAATGAGCCGACTTTGTCATTTTATCCACCACAACCCATATAGAATCAAAATACTATCTAGTCTTAGGCAATCCAACCACAAAATCCATATTAATTTCCTCCCACTTCCACGTAGGAATCTCTATATCTTGGGCTAGGTCACTTGGCCTTTAATGCTCGGCTTTCACTTGTTGGCAACTATGACAATCGGATACAAACTTAGCAATGTCCCTCTTCATACCACCCTACCAATACACTTTCCTCAAATCTCTATACATCTTGGTAGAACTGGGGTGAATAGAATAGGAAGAATTATGAGCCTCATCTAAAATCTTCTTTCTCAATTCACCAACACAAGGCACATATAATCTACCTTGGTACCTAAGGGCACCATCTCCCCCTTGGGAGAAAACCTCCACCTAACCATCTCACCAAGGCCTTCAATTCTAGCAAGGCGGGTCAAGATCTTGCTTTGCCTTCACCTCCTCAATCAATGAAGATTTAGAACCATCAACAACCACTACACTACCATTATCAACCTCTTCTAACCTAACTCCCAATCCAGCCAACTGATGGACCTCTTTAACCACTTCTTTGCCCCCATCATCAACATGAGTTAAGCTACCCATAGACACCCTACTCAAAGCATCGGCCGCAACATTACCTTACAGGGGTGATAATACACACTTATATCATAATCCTTAAGAAGCTCTAATCACCTTCTTTGTCTCAAGTTGAGATCTTTTTACATGAACATATTGGAGACTTATGATTGGTGAACACCTCAACATGAACCCTATACAAATAATGGTGCCAAATTTTCAAAGCAAATACTAAGGTGGCCAATTCAAGATCTTGGGTAGGATAATTCTTTTCATGAACCTTAAGTTTCTAGAGGCATAAGCTATCACCTTACAATTTTGCATCAAAACACAACCCAATCCAATTCTTAAGGCATCATAATATATAACAAACCCTTCCAACCCTTCCAGTAGAGACAAGATAGGAGTGGAGATAAGCTTATCTTTCAAAGTTTGGAAACTCTTTTCACACTTATCGGTCCGCATAAATTTTGCCTTCTTTTGGGTCAACTTAGTCATAGGAGAAGCAATAGAAGAGAAACCACTAACAAACCTCCGGTAGCAACCCACCAAGCCCAAGAACTTCTAATGTCCGATGGAGTCAAAGGTCTAGGCCCATTTCTAATCACCTCCGTCTTCTTAGGATCCACCTTAATACCATCACCCGACACTACATGACCTAGAAAGGAAACCTCTTTCAACCAAATCTCACATTTTTCATACTTAGCATACAACTTCTCCTCCCTTGAGATTTTTAACACAACCCTAAAGTGAGCCACAGACTCCTCCTCACTATGCGAATAGATCAAGATATCATCAATAAAAATCACCACAAACAAATCAAGGTAGGGTTTAAAGACCTATTCATAAGATCCATGAAGATATCCGGTGCATTAGTCTACTCGAAGGACATAACCACAAACTCATAGTGCCTGTACCTAGTCTGGGAGGCCATCTTAGGAATGTTACACTCCCTCCCTTTCAGTTGGTGATACCTGGACCAAAGATCAATCTTAGAGAAGTAACTAGCCCCTTGAAGTTGGTCAAAAAGATTATCAATCCTTGGTAGAGGATACTTATTCTTTATAGTAACCCTATTAAGTTGCTGGTAATCAATGCACATTCTAAAAGTACCATCCTTTTTCTTCACAAACAAAACTGGTGCACCCCAAGGTGATTGGCTAGGCCTAATAAAACTCTTCTCCAACAAATCCCTCAATTGCTTTTTTAACTCATTCAACTTTGTCGGGTCCATATGGTAAGGGGAAATAGAAATAGGTCGAGTATGGGGAAGGAGGTCTATGCCAAAATCTATTTCCCTTTCGAGAGGAACACTAGGAAGCTTACTAGGAAAGACATCAAGGAACTCATTAACCATTGGAACCGACTCTATAGGAAGGACTTTGGACTCCACATCCCTAAGCCTCATAAGATGATAGAGACAAACCTTAAAAATCAACTTTTGGGCTTTAATGCAAGAAATGAATCATCCCTTGACCACCACATCATGACTCTCCCACTCAAGGATGGGTTCATTAGGGAATTAGAATTTGACTCTACGAGTTCTACAATCAATGGAGGCATACTATGCATGCAACCAATCTATCCTAAGAATGATATCAAAATCGACCATATCCAACTCGTGAACTTACCTGATACAAAGCTTTATGATAGTACCCAAAATCACAAGGCAACATTTTGTGCAAAATAAAAATAGGACAATTTCTATAGACCTTTCTAGCAATAATGGATGCACCAATGAGAGTAGACACCTCATATGGCTCACATAACAACTCGATTTTAACATGAAACTTTTTGATAACAATAGGAGTAACAAAAAAGAGTAGCACCCAGGTCTATTAATGTATACACATCAAAATCAAAGACTTTAACCTACCGGTGATGATATCAGACACCTCATCTACCCCTTGTGTCCCTTGAAGAGCATAGAACTGATTGTTCTTTGGGGCACCACCTTGTTGACCTCTCCTTTCTCTAGGATCTGCATTTGCACCTTGGCCTTATGGACATCCATCTCTACCCTTATTTTCATTATGAGGACAATCCATCACCTTATGACCCACTTCACCACACTTATAACAAATATTAGTATCCTTCAAGCATGGGCCATTATGGCTTCTACCATATTTTGGGCACATAGGATTAGGCACCACAACACCATCTTGGAACCTTGGGTTGTCATTAGTAAACCTTTAATTAGGAGCATCAGAAGAACTTTGGCCTTGATGAAATCGGCCACCCTTGGGACTTTGGAACCTACCCTCAAAATGGGCCCTCTTGGCCTCATCCATCCTCCACTTTCTCAACTTTTCCCCCTCCAATTATTCGGCATAAATCATGAGGTAGGACAAGTCCATATCACCTATCAATATGGTGGCACGACATTTAAGTCGGAGACACCTATCTCAAACTTGTTCATCCTAGACCTTGGCTCGACCACTAATTATAGAGAATATTTAGAGAATTGGTTGAACTTGAGGCATACTCCCTAACACTTATAAACCCTTGCTTTAAATTCATTAATTCCATCATTTTGGCCTCCCTTAGCTCAATGGGAAGAACCAGTTGAAAAATGTCACCTTAAACTCTTCCCAAAAAATAGCATCACCATTCCCCTTCTCCACCTTCCATTGAGGAAACCATATTTGGGTCATCCCTTTGAGTTGGTAGGCTGCCAACTCTACTTTCTCTTCTAACCTAACACCTATAATAGACAACACTTTCTATACCTCATTAATAAATTCTTGAGAATCCTCATCCACTTTAGACCCATGGAACTTTGGTGGGTTCATCCTCATAAAATTCCTCACCCTAGATGCTAGAGTAGGATCATGAGGGGCTTGGGCCCTTGGTTGATTTGATTAGTCATATCCAGAGCTAACATGGCAATAGCATCCCGAAACTCTTTATGAACTGATAGTTCTTTGGGTGTATAAGCTCTTCTTTCTCTTGGAATAGGCATGATCTAGCATAGCAAAGGACATTCATTAGGGAAAAACCTTAGCTTAACTTCTATAGCACGACATAGATCAAGAAAAAGGGAAATATTTTCTCAAACACCTCATAGCCTCTTGCTCATAGTTGTGGTGCACTTCACAACCATGAACAAGGCTCCAATCGACGTGGTGTATTGGATGCCGAGGACTATTAACAACCTAGTGCTTTGATACCATATTTGTCACTACCTAAGCCTAGAGCCTAGATGTGACACCGTAAATGGGAACCCGAAAGGGTCCTAAATAAACCTTTTAGCATATCTTTTACACATCCTTGGTTGCGGAAGCAATTAAACAATAATAAGAGAGTATAAATGAGGATAAAGGGACTAAGAGAAGTCTTTAATAGCATAAATCAAAAAAAAGAGTCAAAGTTCAAGCACAATTGAATCATTATTTCCAAGAATATGTCTAAACATAGACATGAGCGGGGGCCAAGATACTTTCCGGGCTCACCCTCATAGTATAAAGAGTTCAACATTAAGAAATGACAAAGGCAAGAGTAGCATAGCTAATGTCCCCGAACTTTGAGGACACCAATAACGTATCCTCAAGAGGACCAATTAGCCACAGGGAGGATGATTGTGAGGGGCTCCGACTCCTACATGGTAACATCATATAGGTATAAAGTATGCATTAGTACATTTGAATGTACTAAGTATGTAGGATGAAATACAAGAGATAGGCAACAAAATCCAAATTGCATAAACATAGGCAAGGAATAGTATATTAGCAATATGACATCCGTGATCAATGCTTGAAGTAAATTAGGCTTATATGGAGCATAATACATGTGTAGGAAGAGACCATCATCATAGACCAAGTAAACTAGTACTTGGAATCCAAGGCATGTCACCCCCTTGGAAGGTGATTGAGGTATATACCCCTTTTATTGGTAGATGGACTTATCATCCTTCATCATAGTGGTCAAGGTATATACCTTTCAGTGTGGTAGATAGGCATGTCACCCCCATCAAAGTGTCCAACGTATATACCCCTCAATGTGGAAGATGGGTATAACAGCCCCTATCAAAGTGGTTAGGGCATATACCCCATAACTGGTAGATGGACATAACACCCTCCATCATAGTGGTTGAGACATAGCACCCCCTCAACAAGGTGTGGTAAAACTTGCAACACTATAGATACTTTGCATGAATTCAACATATACATACATTCGTTTCATCATCATATAGTCACTTGACTCACTAGTCATGCAATAGATCATCAATAACTCAAAAATCCATAATCAGACATTTTATCAAACACTTGGTGGATGTGTAAAGCTAGTTCAAAATCATGCAATTCAAGAGTGAAATCATATGGGAAACTTAATGTAAATCAACCCTCCAACACTTTGTAACACCCTCATAAAAAATACATTGAAATCCCTCATCAAATCTCATAATAGATCATAGTTTCATAGCTCAAAATATGCATAAATAGTCAACAATTTATGGAACCCCAACATAGTTCATGATCAAATTCATAGTAAGAAATACCCATAGATAAATCAACTTGAAAACATGCAGTTTACTTAAAAAGGAAGGTTGGGCACCATGGGTAAAATGACCCAATGGTTGAAATCCATATTCCTCAAATTTGGAGATTTCCTTAATGAAGATTTGGATGAGAACTTTAAGCTTGAACAAATTTTCTTGAGATTCGGAATGAATTTGGGACACTTGAATTTGGATGAAATATTTGACTAAGTGTTATAAAGGGATTTGGGGAATGTCTTGAATGATATGAGTTTGAAAAATGACTAAGTATAGGTGTTTTTATGCATACGAAGGCCTCGGCCTAAGACCCCAAAGCCTTAGGCTGAAATAAGAAAATTGGCAGCAAAATACACTGCTCCGCGATGGCTCCGCGTCGTGGAGCCAATGCGCACCCCTACTATTTTGTGCAAACTTGGAAAAATCAATTTTTGCTACGGTTGCTCTATAATCAGGGTTATATCCATTCCCCACTCAATTTTTGCCCCCTGATCAAGAATATGAAGTTGAATTTTCAATATCACGCATGAGTTTGAGATATATGGAAATTATGATTATCGACAATTTCGAGGCACATTTTCGGGCACTTTTGGGGCATTTCACTATGAGTAGCTAAACCCCCACAACTTGGGTGTTGTGGGTACCATAAGTAACTAGCTTAATAACCTAGATTATTTGCACCTCTTAAGTTGGGTATTTGCATTTATTATCCATTTTTCTTCATTTTGCTTGTTGTTTAATAATGGCCAACATTAAACTCTGTCTAGTGTCATGATCCCAACCAAGGTAGTGATGAAGAGGAAAAAGAAATGGGTGACATAATTCGTTTGATGTATTCATCTAATCAACTAAATCTGACCAAGGAGAGGTTGACTAGGACCATAGGTAATGGTTAGTTGGCACACTATGGTAGCCAGCCAAGCGCTATAGTGAAATTTAACCTTGACCTTTGCCCAAGGGTTGGAAAAACCTAAGTTACCATCTTGCATCCAATGTCCCAATTTAGATTGTGTTGTCCAGGGTGTTTGAGTTAGTGAATCATGGGGAACACAATTTCCCAAGTTGCTCTCCAATTTGATTGTCTCTTCGCTTTGTTAGCATAGATTTAGTTTCTTATAAGTCATTTCAAACCCCCCGCCCTTTTAATTGAGAATAGAGTTAACTAATATTTGAAATGATTATTGGTGAATCAATGCATCATAACCTCGTATTCCCTTGGGATTCGACCCTAAGCTATGGGTAGGTTTTATATTCGACAATGATTGCTTTATCCTCAAAGTGAGAGGTACTGTTTGAGCGTGATAAATAAATATGCCTAAGATCACCACCCCACACTTAGAGGTTTGTCCGTCCTTGAATAAATCATGACACATGCATGAGACCGCCTAGATAGTATGTACAAGGAACATCCTACGACTGAGTGCATTGAACCATGTCAAACAATCCTCAAGACCCCTAGCAGCATCAACTCTCACTATGCACCCATGTACCCATACGAACTCATGTAGAATTTTAGTTAACAACTTCTCTAATTGTTACCCTTGGATGATCATATGCCCTCACCTGAATAATTACCCAATGCATACCGCAACAACCTAGCTAAGAGATTGGAAATGGGTACAAAGTCAACTCTCACTCTCCTAAAAGATGTCTTATCTTGCTTCTAGTTCCTATAAGCTTGCCCTTAAAGTGTAAACTTAACCTAGTTAGAATCTAACTTAAAGGATCACACAGGTCTTTTATTTGGTTGTAATGTAGGCTATGGGCTGGTGAGGTATGTTTATGGATATGGTTGTCATGGCTCAATTCCCAAGCGCTCATAGCTTACACTACACTTCTTTTCTTCTTCTACCTTTATTCCTCCCTAACTTGACACCCTTTATTGAATTTACAAGAGATAAAACTCAAGAACACTATTTTTTTTCAAACCAGTGGGCCTCTATGATGGGTCTACGATGGGTCTGCGACGCACATGTGTCGCGGACTAGTACTGTTTCAGGCCTATAATTTTTCTACTTTTTTTCTTTTATCTTTTACACTACCACTTATCCCTTGGTTGTCCCATTCAAGCCTCCTTCCCCTTGTCTTAATGTGGAAAACGCTTAGGAGTTAGGATCAAACACTGTTTAAGATCAAAGAATCAGGTTTGGCTTAAAATGTGGCTAACCAAAGAAAAAGGCTAAAGCTCCACGGGCTAACTATGGATGCTTAGTTTAGGTAGGTAAAAGGATTCAAGAAGAATAGGGCTACCAAAGAAATGCCTGGATCTTTTCCTCTAAGTTCAATTCCTACCTAGCTTAGTCCATATACCGGGCTAGTTCTAGCAACTATTGCAACATAGATCACAAAGTTCGCTCACTCACTCATGGCATATTATCATCACAAGGCTAACACTAGAATCACTATCATATCATTCACATGAATTCATAATTAAACACATATATCCATGAAGTACAAGATTCAAGCATTAGCTACTTAGAGTTCAATCTATTTAGTTATCCTTGATTTATGTACTCTACATAAAATGCCTTTTTTACTACTACCAACACTCTATATGAGACTCACATTGATGAATACCCTAAGGATGGTCATAATCCATCCATCATAGGGCTATGTCAGTCAATTATGACAACATCTAAACATTCACATACCAAACTACTCAAATAACACAATTAATCACAACTAAAACAATGCACTTCCACAATCCTATTAATATTCAAACATACTAGAAACAATCTACTTAGTTATAGACCAAATTAAAAATCAAAATGATGTCTAGAATAAAGCAAGAGACATAAAGTAAAGCAGTCTTAATACAAAGTTGAATTAAAAACCAAAAAGCATAATCATTAAGAAACTCCCATCTTACACTTAAAATCAACACTGCCCTCAGTGCTAGCCACATGAAACTTGTAGGATAGAAGTAGGGCACTCACTCCTCGTCCACTAGGTCTGGCAAAATGGGCACACCCCAACACCGACTAGCTCCTCCTCCTTAATCTCGTCCTTATCTAGATTAGAGGCATCCCTTGCATCATCGGGGTCTATGGGAATATTATCCTTGACGAGCTCCACAAAATGAGGATCAATACCCAATACCACCTTGCCGTGGGCATTCAGAAGGTAGCGGGCCTCAATCTCATCTATCTTCTCTTGGGTGGAAGGGCGATAACTTGTCCTATGGCGCAGCATCTCAAGCCAAAACATATGTTGCATAATGATGTCGTCCCTATTATTCCTCTCGACCGTTGAGAGAAGACGTTCAGTAGACTTGTCTGGCCCATTAATATTTATCATATTATAGTGGGAGGCCTCAATGTGGGGGAAGTAGTCAAGATATTGCTCAGGGACACTTGTACGATGACAAAACATAGTAGTTAATCCCCCAAAAGCATACCTATACCCATGGTAGACCCAAGCTTTCCTCATGGATGATTTGAAAATAGCCTCGAAGTTAAGCCCTGCCTTAGTCCTCGTGACCGCTATGAAGTGCTGCCCCGTGAAGGAGTGTGCCAAAATTTTACCCATACTTTGGCTTCCCTGTTCATGTGAGCTAACAAGAAAGACTGATAATACCTCTTATAACCATGGAAAATCCACTTAGCAATAGAGTTCACCCCAGCCTGGGTGTGACGGATGGCCCGGTATAGTGTGCGAATCTGTAGCTCAATAAAAGGGGATGTGGAGACAACCAGTGTGCCTAGAATCCCATTAATAGCAACTGGGGTGATATTCACCTCCATCCCTCATATCGTAACCACTTGAAAGCGCACCACAGTCTCCATATTGGCATAAAACTCACAAACTAGACTGAGGTTACAGGGCAGGGGCTCTTCAAATAGGAATATCAAGTGATAATCCATACAACGCTGATACACCTGAGGATAGTCCCATGCTAAGGAATCCACATCAATAGGTATATCTAGGAAGTACTTCATCTCATTGTGAGACCTGTACCACCAATGACCTTCCTCCAATGCCCTGAGGCCAAAGTGGGGTCGTTGACCCCTTGGATGCTCTAGAGCTTTGGGCACCTCCAGGATATCCTGTCTCGTCTCCTGCTACTAGAATCTGACTGGTCTGATTCGTTGAGTATGCGAGTCCATAATATCCTGCAAAAATTGATAAACATTATCAACATATGCATGATACATATCCCCCGCTGCATAAATACAAGACACCTCCGACCCTACACTTAAATTCAAGCCATGATGTGAGAGGGTACTCAAAATTCCTAACTTATTTCAGCAACCACTACAAAATTCGACACACCACTCCACAATTGTGTGCAACAATGCAACCCCCATGCTTCAATTCAAACAAAATCGTCATCCCAAACTTTAACAACCTTGTACATGACAATAATTCTAAGCATTCAACCCAAACAAATGGATTATAGCAACAAAAAAAACCATAGGGTCAAAAATCATGGCATCATGCTTCAACAAACTACCCCACAGTTAGAATTTGCAAAACCCAACAATAATTCATCAATTTATGAACAATTCAAGCCCAAGAACATAACATCCCCAATTTTCCCTAATTTTTTGGGCTAGGGTTTTCACCCACCAATATCATGCACAAAATTAACTTAATTCAAGCAACTAAGCCTAAAATCTCGACACCCAACAACAAACAAGTAACATTTTGCAACAAGAACAAGTTAACCGACTTGACTTCACCCAAACTTCCCAAAAATAGTCATACTCCAACAATAGCCAAGAAAATGTTAGCGAAGAACACAAACCTTAGTTGAATATTGTAAGAGAAAGCGAATCCATGAGGGATTTTGGGTGCGACATGGATTAATTTTGGGTGTTTGGGAGAGAATATTTTAAGAGAAAAATGAAGACGAGGGGTTTTTTGGTTGGTTGGGGTGTTTGAATGAAGAAACAAACATGCAGGGGGTTTAATAGTTGGGATTTGGGGTGTAGATGCGGATGACAGGACATGTGTCCATACCATGTCCATGACGTAGACTGGACGCGGACAGTCCCTTAATTTATTTTCATTTTTATTGTTTACCTGGGTGCCTGGAAATGACCTGCTCAGCGACAGGTGCACGTCACGTGCCTATCGTGGATGCTCACTTTCTCAATGCTTAAAAAATTAAATTTTTTGAGCATTGAACCTCGTAAAAATCTCCAAACACCTTAATATACTACAAAATAGTGAAAAACGTTAATTCGGACAAAAAATTCAAAAAATACCTATTAGATCGATTAGAATTGAAGATGCAAAATTTTTTCACCAATGTGACCAAGGTTTGCAACGCACACTGATGATGGTCACATTCCAATAAGAAAACAGTCGCTATCAGTAATTAACCTAACCAAATATAGGGCTTGACTATGAGGATTTACCACTAATCATTTCTAATATCTATAACTACAATCTCTAGATGTAGGGGGTTTGTGATTCAATAGCAAAAATAAAATAAACACTAATTAAAAAGCTAGATTTGGGAACAACTTGGAAATTGTGTTCCCCATGGTTCGTTGACTCAAATTCCCTAGATAACATAACTACAATTGGCGAATTGTATGTAGGACGGTAACTTAGGTTCTTCCAGCCCTCTACTAAAGGTGAAGGTCAAATTTCACCATGGCGCAGGTCGGCTACCATGGTGTGCCAACTAACCGTTACCTATTGTCCCAAGTCAACCTCCCCTTGGTCAGATTTGGTCGATTAGATGGGAACACATCAACCGAATACTGTCATCTGCTTTCTTTTTTCTATTCGTCACTACCTTGGTCGGGATCATGATAGTAGGCAGGATTTGGTGTTGGCTACAACCAAAAAACATTAATAAGGAAGTGAAATAGATAATACATGCAAAACCCCAATCATAGAAATGCAAAATACCTAGGTTATTTCATGTCAACTACCCATGGTTCCCACAACCCCAAGTTGTGGGTGCTTAGCTACTCATGGCTAAGATAAAACACACAAAAATGCAACTACCCATGGTTCCCACAACCCCAAGTTATGGGTGCTTAGCTACTCATAATGAGATAAAACACACAAAAATGTGAGTAAAAGGTATAGTTACGAATTTTACCAACTCTTAAGAAAGTGAAGACACCCAAATTGCAAACCTACAAGCTTGGTAAATTCCAAAGTGTGTACCACAAGATTTGAAATTACCCAAAAATGGGTTTTCAAAGAGAAAATACTAATCTAAGATTGGAACCCTAAAAATATTCTTGAGAGAATATTTTAGAGCTCAAGAACAAGACTAAAAAAAATTCACAAGTGTCAACTCTCTTAAAATGAAACCCTACTTAAACTATTTATAGTGTACAAGTTATAACCCTAAAAATAATGCAGAAAAGACAGCTAGCATCTGGGACATCTCACAGATACGACTCGTAGGGCGACCTACGAGTCATAGTCAAGGTCTCGTATCAGGGTCTTGGCATTTTGGACCTCACTGGTATGACCTACTGGTATGAGTCGTAGCTTGGACTACGACTCATATGCTAGTCTCGTAGCCTTGGTCTTCAGCTTCTTGATCCAACATTTTGGCTCTCTGATTATTGCTACGATCACACTTATACGAGTCATCGTATGACATACAACTCGTAGGATGGCCTCGTAGGAGTGACCCTAACTTGGCAGATTTTTGAACTTTTGGTCTTTGTTTCCTGCTATGACACATCCTACGACTCGTAGCTTGGACTACGACTTATAGGATGACTCGTATGGCCTATGCTTTAACAAAATTTGCAACTTTTCTTCCAAATCATGCCAACCTAACTTTTCTACAATATCAACACAAAAACACATAAAAACTATAAAAAGACACTTTAAGAACACACAAAATCCCTTGTTTTAGGCATCAAATGTGTGATATTTTGATAGCATATCAACACCCTCAACTTAGAATTGTTGCTTGTCCTCAAGTGACAACTCGATCTACATAAATAAAGAGAAATACATAATAACTATACTACAAATGTGATGTATTTTAACAACATATCAACACTCTCAACGTAGAATAGTTGCTTGTCCTCACGCAATGACTCGATCTACATAGACAAAGAGAAATATGTAATAACTATACTACTGGCATATAAATCACTTCTCAAGTTTAGGTACCCCCTATCCTTTTCAAAATGGGATTTCAAGGCTATTCAGCAAGACAAGGACACAATGAGATACCTGGCCATTCAACTATGATAAGCTAAAGAGCATCAACCTTCCACAATCACTGGTGCAGTCATATAGTAATCAAGTAGTGCAAATGCCCTCATTAGAAAGAAGTCGCATACACTCACTCAAATGCATTCAGAAGCAAGGACTGAGGAAACATTCTCACTCTCATAATTGAAATCCATGCACAATGACTGACACCATAACCTTGCTCCTGTACTCATCTTTCGGCTTGGTGACAAAGTGGATTTAGATCACTTTAGGACTTAAGAGCTTGTAACATAGGTTCAGGGTGCTTTGGAATGGCATTTTAGGCATTTAGTGACTAAAATCTATCCTTGAAACATGCTTACCAACACTTATACCTTAACAACCTACCCAATTTCACTAATTCCTCCCTTATTCCCCCATTTCAAGATTTTTTCGGGTTTTTCTTTCACTTTTTCAGCTGTGCCTCAATTTCAAACTCATTTTTGCACATCCTTTCAGATCAAGGCACTCTTTCTTTTCCTTTTCTTCACCCAACTCATGATTAATAATTTTCTTTCTTTTCACCCCAACTAACCACCTCATTTTGTTACTTTACCACAATAAGAGTCACCCTCGACTTAGGCTTTTAGCCGAAGGTGAAGTACACAATATCCATACCTCAAACCAGGGCCACCAATGCAGCCATCCTCAACTTAGGCTTTTAGCCTCAATCAAGGTTCACATGTTCAAGGATAGATCAGGGTCAATATCAGGGTATTTCATCAAATAAGGTTAAGTCAGCAAGGTATCAAGAAGGAATGAATACATGAGAAGCTCAAGCAATCAGAATAAGGGATTCACTAGATCATTTGGTAGGCAATTTAGGCAAAAGTTAGCTTCTTATCAGATCAAAGGCCTAAGATCACTTCCAAATCCACTAAGTCACTTAACCAAGCTTAGAGTATGAGGGCAAGTTCTCAGTCCATACATAATACATCAATGCATCAAAATAAGCTCACAACACATATGGCATTGCACTGACAATCAAGTATAGACTCACAGGTCATGCTTCAAGCCTCAGCTTACCCTCACAATATCAAAACAATCATTGCTAAACACTCAAAATGTATAAGTGCCTCAATAACCACAATCCAAAAAAAAAATTAAAAATTTAGGGTACCCAATTTTTATCAAAACTTAAAGAACATTAAAGAACTATATATATCCCAATAAGTAACATTACTATGTATTCACAATTTATCTACACATCCTAAAACATGCTGGTTCAATAAGAATTTAAACATCTACAAGGAAAAAGAATCATGACAAGAAAACCTTGGGATAAAAAATAGGGGAAGTTATGGATCTGAGGCTTTCAGACTTCACCTTAGTCCATAACTTCCACCAACCCACCAACAATAGAATACTTTGTCCTCAAAGTAGAAACACAAGCTAAAATAAGAATAAGAGAACATAATGGCGATATATACATTCAAAACCAACAGTTAAACTTAAAAACAACATCCAAAACTTAACATAAAAACATCATCAAACAAAAAAAATATTTAAAAACCAACAGAAAATTAAAATTTTTCTGAAAATAGAAACAAAGTATCCAAATATCAAAGTAAGAGCTGGGGTTAAGAAAGATCAAACATCTTGGTGCTCATGCACCAGTTTCTTGCTGGTCAAAGGGTCTAGTGTCTGACTCTCCTCCTCGACTGCCTGCTCCTCTCTCTCCATCTAAACAATCGCTAGCCGTCGTGACTCCTCCAGTACCTCCTCAGGTATGGGTTCATCATCATCAGGTCTCAGCATCTTCGGGGTCGGCTCTAGATCATTGTGCTCAAGGGACCTCTTCCCGTGGGTGTCTGGATGGTTGCTGAGCTAAGCAAAGACATTATCACTTGCCGAGGTCATCTCTAGGACTGGAGTAGGGGCTACCAACAACTGTAGTAAGTCAATCTTGAACCTGGGTAACTCCTCAGTCATCGTACTAGTGTCGGCAGGCCTAGCACCCTCGAGCCTCTTTTGTACTCTAGCCTCGAACGCATCGGATCGGGCATCCACCACTCAAACTCTGTCATCAACTTAATCTCGGGTGTATGCCCGTGTCAACTCCTCAATATCTCTGATTGTCTGATCAACCAAAGGTGGAACCCGAACTGGCAGCTCACAAAGTCTGCCCTATGTTACAACCACCCTATTCACTAAAGCTTGAAAAGCAATAGTAAAGAAAAGAGAGTCAACCTGTAAGGCAGTTGCTGGTGCTAGAGTGCTGGTGGATAGTGTAGAGTTGATCATGAGAGCTGGCAAAACTTCTATAGCAGCTGGAGTGGTGTCAGTACCAGCAGGTGCTGAACTTTGAGTTTTAGGTTCCACTGGAAATGGTTCTAGTATAGGAGGTGGAATAGCTCTCTGTAGGGCTATTGGATTTTTATCCACCTTGATTAGGTTGGGGACCATCGTACACGCCCCCTCCACATGAGGATCCAAGTAGGGAGAAACTGCACACCAGCGTCTATGTATAACTTATGAATCATAGTAGGAAATGGTAATGTTTGATAAGCGCAGACCGCAGACTCATAGATTTGTTCTACTATGACTTAGGCCTAGTCAATCTCATATCGTGCTTGGATGCTAGCCAGCAGTATTGCCCTTTCTAATGTGATTTTGTTGTCGATAAATATGGGCCTGATATGCCAGCGAATAATAGACCACCAGAACTTGGACCTGAATGAGATATGAGCCTTCAAGACGTCCGTTGTATGGTCAGTAACCCACATAGGCTTATTACCATCCTTACAGATCTAGCTTGCTATCCACCTCCATAAGTTTGTTTTATGCTCAACATCATTTTGGTTAACAGTTTTCTTCATATCCGCCATCTAGTGATCATATTTTGCTATGAAGTATGGAGCTCTATAATTAGGCCTAAACTATACCCTTTGAATGGTCTCTTCTGATATGTCGACAACTTCACCCCCAACTAGAAGCTCACTTAATCATCGAGCATCAATGGGTTTCATGAGCCTCGGAAGATTATTGCGCACAGTGGCATAGTAGTAAGCATAGAATTCTCTGACCAGTTAAGTTTCATACTTTCCCAATACCTCTGATAACCATCCTAACCCATGGCACTTAATCTCAACTTCTAACCCTGGCAGACTACTCAGCCCTACATTTTTCAACCTTGCTTCTTCATGAAATCGCCGTATAGGTCATCCTCGACTTTTGGGCTCCAGCCCCTTATTATAAATTTTTTTAATTCTAGAGACACACCACCTTGTGTTTCGAGGATCGGTGGAGGTGACGGTGTAAGCAGAATCAGCTGGCTGTGTAGGGATATTCTCTTCTTCCTGAGCTTGAGTCATCTAAAGAGCAACAACATCTAGAGTGGAGTCATCATTATCTGACTCAGTTTCCTCATCCTCCTCATTAGACTGGGATGACCTGTCTAGTTCCACTGGTACTCTAGTTGGGTTAGGGTGCCTGTGCATCTCTTCAGTAGATTGCTCATCCTCAGAGGGCTCATCTCTTAGGTGATGGCCTGTAACAGAAGTAGCATCCCATCGTCCTCTTGAAGTCATTCTTTCTGCAAGCAAGAACACCCATCGTCCTCTTGAAGTCATTCTTTCTGCAAGCATGTTAAAGCATAAGTGCCAAGATGTCGTATGTCAACTAACGAGTAACAAATGAAATAACTACTTAGGAACATTACAAGGACTAATGTAAAAACAAACTGAAACAGGCACAAGGCTGTAGAAAGGAGATGAAGGCATGACTCGTAGGGTGACTTGCGAGTTGTACTTCAGCATTGCAAAACCAACATAAAAGATAAAAATCATTCTGGAATTTGCTATGAGGTGGAGGTATGACTCGTAGGGTTACCTATGAGTTGTAGCCCTGGCTCATATCCTAGTTCAGAGGCAGTTCAGAGAATTCAAAGTAGGGTCACGAGGTCACCATTAGGACTCGTAACAAGGGCTACAAGTCGTAGATGTTTTTTGTATGGAAATGATAAGGCACCCTAAATAACTGTTGCCTTCTATGAGGGGTTACTACGACTCGTAAGTCAAACTACAACTCGTAGTGAGTCCTTGTAGTAGAAAATAAAGAACATCTCAAGTGTCTCTACTTTTCCATTAAGTCCAAAAATAAAGCAAGCAAGCACGTAAATTTAAAAACACAAAGGGCCTGGACTACTTACACAACAAATCTAAGCATTCTTCATAACCGGTCATCACAAAATAAGGTAGTAGTTAATCCCTAACATTTCTAAATCCTTTCAGAATTACCAATATCATCACCCCTTTTAAAAGCAAACAAAGGTAACACCCCTCAACCCACAATTTCACCCCCACATGATCTTCAAATGATAATGACTAACAAAACATGAAGCAAGCACAAGATCATCATAATCCCAAACAAGGACAAAACCCAATATTAAACCTTTTACAAGAATTCAAGTACTTCCATTTCACAATCTTCTTACTAACATGATAAGTTTCTCAAGATGATTGTACTAGAACATTCATCCGCGCAATTATCAGGCTAGATTGCATTTAAAGATGAACCAAATTTAGCCACAAAAACTTACCAGATAGATGTATGAATGATGAGAAGTG
>DF362733.1:0-10696 GCA_000787875.1 Solanum virginianum
TAAGAGTAACAACGCTTCCTTCGCCTATGATCCAAAAGGACTTTAAAAACATAGTTCCTTCTAGGATGAAGCGACAAGTCGAACTTGTAGTTCATGTAAAGAGGTACTAAAGGTGAAGGTTCATACTGTGGTTTACACCAAAGAGCGCAAGGAAGATGAAGAACGCATTAGCTTCTCATGTCATGTTACAACTCAGATTAAGAATGATATGTCATGCAAATTGAAAATTCATAAATGGTTAGGAGGTATTGTTTAGTGCAATCATATATCTATCAATGACAATGATCCACAAAAAGAGGAGGATACTGGAGATGCTCCACCAGAATTTGAAGAAGGAGTGAAGACCATGATCGATCCCTTAAAGGAAGTTAACCTTGGCATGGATGAAGACCCGAGGCCAACTTGCACTTCATTCATGAAGTTCAATACCCCACATAGATTTCAAGCATTATCCCCATGAGAAAAAAGAATGGCCAAATTCAAGTTTAGTTGACTTCAAAGATCTGAAAAATGCATACCATAAAGATGAATTCCCACTGCCTATTCCAGAGCTAATGATTGATGCTATAACTGGTTATGAGCCAATATCATTCATGGATGGTTCTTCTGGCTATAACCAAATTCGCATATCACCAAAGGATGAAAAAATCACGGCGTTTCGTACACCTAAAGGCATTTATTGCTACAAGGTGATGCCCTTTGGTTTGAAGAATCCCGGTGCCATATATCAAAGGGCTATGCAAAATATATTTGATGATTTACTCCATAAAAATGTTAAATGTTATGTTGACGACTTGGTGGTGAAGTTGAAAACAAAGAGCGACCATTTGAAAGACTTGAGAATGGTGTTTGAGTTGCTTAGGAGATATCAATTGAGGATGAATCCATTAAAGTGTGCCTTTGGGGTTACTTTAGGAAAGTTTCTTGATTTCATTGTGCAATATCAAGGAATTGAGATTGATTAAACCAAAGTTGATATAATTTTGAAGATACCCGAGCCTCAAAACATTCATGAGTTAAAAAGTCTCCAGGAAAAATTAGCCTACTTGAGGAGGTTCATCTCAAATCTGGCTAGAAGGTGCCAACTATTCAGTCATCTCATAAAGAAAGGTGTCCCTTTCAAGCAGGACCAAACTTATAGCAAAGCCTTGGAAAGTATCAAAGCGTATCTGGTGAAACCTGCGGTCTTAGCAGCTCCTATACCTGGAAAGCCACTGATACTTTACATTGCGGCACAAGAAAGGTTTGTGGGATCCTTAATAGCTCAAGAAAATAATGAAGGCAAAGAAAATGCCCTTTATTACTTGAGCAAAATAATGACAGCAAATAAGCTGAATTATTCACCAATCAAGAAGTTGTGTTTGGTGCTAGTCTTCTCGATTCAAAAGATGAAGCACTATTTTCAAGCTTATACTATCCATCTTATCTCTAGAGCAAATCTCGTCAAATTTCTTATGTCAAAACCAGTCCTTAGTGACCGACTAGCAAGGTGGTACCTTCAGTTCTAACAATTTGAGATTGTGTACATCCCTCAAAAAGTTGTGAAGGGACAAGCATTAATGGACTTTTTGGCGGACCATCCTATACCAGATGATTAGGAATTAACTGATTAGCTCCCTGATGAGGATGTAATGGCCATCGAAACCTAACCTCCTTGGAAAATGTACTTTGATGGGGATGTACATCATGGTAGAGCTGGTGCAGGCATAGTGTTTGTCACTTCACAAGGAGAAGTCTTACCATCCTCTTTCACATTGAAAAAATGTTGCTCCAACAATGTTGCAGAATATCAAGCACTAATACTTGGACTCGAAATGGCCATTATCATGAAGTAATTGCAGTTGCAAATTTTTGGTAATTCTCAATTGGTGATTAAACAAATCTTGGGAACCTATGAGGTCAAGAAGCCTGAGATGCGCTCATATCACTGTTATGCCCAAAAGTGGATAGGATGGCTTGGATATGTGACCCTCCAACATGTGCCAAGAAAAGAAAATAAAACAACCGATGTCTTAGCTGCTCTAGCCTCAACTCTGGCTCTTCCTGATCAGACGAGTTCCTTCTAGGATGAAGCGACAAGTCGAACTTGTAGTTCATGTAAAGAGGTACTAAAGGTGAAGGTTCATACTGTGGTTTACACCAAAGAGCGCAAGGAAGATGAAGAACGCATTAGCTTCTCATGTCATGTTACAAACAAACATATTGAGAATAAGCTTGAGCATGTTGTCGTAGTTCCTGAAGCCAATAAGGAGGATTGGCGACAAGCTATCATCGACTATTTATATTATGGGATACTTCCAGAAGATGCTAAAAGAAAGACTGACATTCGTCGTCGGGCACCTTATTTTCTCTACTACAAGGACACATTATATAGGAGATCATTTGAGGGAATGCTCTAATGGTGTTTGGAGGAGGAAGAAATGACTCAGTTTTTATAAGAGGCACATTCAGGAGTATGTGGATCACATCAATCTAAACCAAAGCTCCACTTTCACATAAAAAGAATGGGATATTATTGGCCAACCATGGTAAAATATTGCTTGGATTATAATTGAAAGTGCAAAGCTTGTCAATTCCACACAAACTTCATACATCAACCACCTGAAGTTTAACACTCGAATATTATATCTTGGTCATTCGATGCTTAGGGATTGGATGTTGTTGGACCATTGCCAAAATCTTCTGGTAGACACTTATACATCTTGGTTGCGACAGGCTACTTCTCAAAATAGGTCGAAGCTATAGCTCTTAAAAAAGTCAAGAAGGAGAATGTTGCAAACTTCATTCCAGTAAATATCTTTTACTAATTTGGCATTCTGTGATACATAATCACGGATAATGGCAAGCCATTTGATAATAAGTTGATGAATAAGATATGTGATCTCTTTGGCTTCAAGCAGCGAAAATCTTCTATGTACCATATTGCCACCAATGGTCTGGCCGAAGCATTCAATAAGACTCTATGCAATCTTCTGAAGAAAGTGGTCTTTAAGTCCAAACGAGACTGGCATGAAAGAATGGAAGAAGCCTTGTGGGCATATAGGATGACATATCATACACCTACTCAAGCAACCCCATATTCGCTTGCTTTTAGAGTTGAAGCAGTCCTACCACTTAAGCGTCAAATACCATCCTTGGGATTAGCTATCCAACAAGGGCTCACTAAGAAAGAAAATGCTCGACTACGTCTTGCCAAGTTAGAAGCACTTGATGAAAAAAGGTTAGAAGCCCAACAAAATCTTGAATATCATCAAGCTCATTTGTCTCGTGGTTTCAATAAAATGGTTTGCTTGAGGTGTTTACAAATTGGGGACCAAGTTTTGGCAATAAGAAGGCCTATCATTACTTTGCATAAGTCTAGGGACAAATTCACCTCGAAGTGGGATGAACCATATGTAGTACAAGAAGTACACTCAAATGGTGCTTACAAGCTTATCGATATAGATGGAGTGAGAATCAGTCCTATAAATGTGAAATTCTTTAAGAGGTACTATCTATGAGGAAAATTATAATCCTTGGAAGTTGAGTATAAAAATGCATGGCACTCTTAGCCTACAAGAGTATAAACTGTGTACGGCACCCTAAAAAAACACTCCCCCCAAAACTACGTTGTGACTTGATCCTCTTTATTAAGGTACATAGGCGTTTGGAATTATATTCTAAGTTCAGTTGCATGAGTGTTAAAAAACTATATATTCCTACCTAACTCCTTATGGGGGCAAAGCCCTATGGAATGCAAGTTTCTTCGATGACATGCTTGAGGTTTTAAAATTTAATCAAGTTTGCAAGTTGAAGTTCTCGTGTTACCTAAGTTCCCAAATTCGCATGATTGTCAAAACTACATATTCCTGATTTGATCCTTTTCATTGAGATTTTTAAGTACTTAGAGCCACATCTTAAGTTCATTCTCATAAGTCTAAGCAAAAATAGAAAGGGAGTAGAGCATCACAATATTTTCCTAAAAAGTGCATTGCAAGTCAGAGAGGCTCGATCAAGGTAGAATTGGAGTTGGCTTAAAGAAACACCTGTGCAAATTCCCTTTTAATGTATCAATATGAATAAATGAATCTTGAAGCTAAAGCATAAAAGGAGCATTGAAGAAAATATGCAACGTAAAACAATCAAAAAGTTTCTTTAAGGACATTAACTAAGAAATAAAAAATAAATAAATAAAAAAGGGAAAGCATAAAGTTTGAAAGAAAACATGTTCCCATAGGCTAATCTAAACATAGCTTAAAATTGGCTAATTCTTGAAGAGAGGCTTCCAATATCTTCTTCTTCTCTTCTACCTCATTCGAGGTGGTTGAGGTTGCTAGGGAAACATTGGCACATTTGTTGTACTCCTGTTTAGCTGCCAAAACTTTAGACTCAACTTCTTTCTTGACGGAATCTCAACAAGCCTTTAACTCTTTCACCTTTTTCTTTGCCTCCTTGAGGGATTGAAGAGTAGCAAATAATTCCTTGGATTTTTCACTCTTCTCATTCAAAACATGAGCAAGATCTTCCTTGGCTTTTAAATAAGGCTCAGAATTTTCAAGCTCTACAATTTTATCAATAAGGGACAATCGTGCTTGGTCATAAGAAGTGGCAAGTGAGAAGAAAGAGCCCAATAGTTCTTCAAAGGAGAAATATCCACCCCCATTTTACCTATGTCCTCAAGAATTACTTGGACCTCATCCTCAAGGGAAGAAACATGTTCTGCAGTAAGGACAATGAGCTTTGAACATATCTTCGCCCATGCTTCTTTGATAAAATTTATTTGAAGCTTTGAAAATAACCTTTCTCCCATCAAAAAGGGACATGGATATTGCAGGTTGTTCGCGAGCATTGAACTCTGGGTGGCTTGTAATTCTTCCATGAGAAGAAGAAGTAGCCTCTTGCTTCAACTTAAGTGCTAAAGATGATTTTCTTGAGTTTGGCCCCTCTACAGATTCATTACTACTTTGCGACTTGGAAACTTCTAACACATCGATGTTATTTGCCTGGAAAAAAGAAGAAGAGGAAAGATAAAAATTAGTGACCTAACTGGGTACCATAGGATAATGGTGAAGTTAAAACCATTATCTCTGTAATAGCTGTCAAAGTCCTTGAAGAACTAATATTATCTTCAGCAATCTCCACCACATGCAAATTAGTGTCTTGTTGCATGTCTGAAGGTCGTCTTAACCTCTTCCAACATTCATCGCTTTTGGTACTAGTACTCTCGTCTAGAGATGGTCGCTTAAGAGAAGAATGATAAGAGGGTCTTTTGGCTTCATCAAAAATGACAACTTTAGACTTTAAAATAGTAGGTTCACTCAGGATTAAGACTACTCCATCATTTTGAATGACATCAGTGGAAGAAGCAACGTCATTCGTCAAGAATTGCATATGACTTTGTAGAAAGTTACCATGCACCTTGTCCCATTAAGACTGATAATTGAGCGAAGAAAATTTCTTTAGATTGGACTCATTAGGAGGAAATATTGCTCTTGCCTTAGATTTAGTCAACACACAAATTCATGCAAGTCTTAATCCCTCCACTAATGAAGCCTCTTGAAAGTCACAATCCAATAGACCAGGGATATCTTGGAAAAATCCAAACTGGCGGCTAAATCTGTGTGGACTATAAGGCTCAATAATGAAGACATCTCCATCCCTTAGAGTGAGATAGTTTGAACCAATGCTCATGAAAAAATTTGATTGATACTCTTTTTATGTGTCATCATCACGGTAGAGGTATGCCTGAGGTCTTTTTAGCAATGTTGCATCCCAGACGAAAGTTCTTCCCCTATGTATATGCGTTCGTTCCTCCGCTTTTTCATAGTACCTCATAGCACCTTCATTAGAATAAATAGCCATAAATAGATCTTTCAGTCCATTTGGTAATGGATAGTGAGTCTTGAAGTAATGGGCCAACTAACCGTACACATAATGGATCGGAAAATAAGTGTAGATAGTATCAAGCTGCAAACATTGTGAAATTGTGTTCCAACCTTTGTAGATACTTGCCAAGATCGGGACTGCAAGGCTAACTCTTCATTTGCATGCTAGTTGACAAGCAATCCTAAAGATGCTTGGTCGAATAAAGCCACACTTTTCTATAGGGAGCACAAATACGCATAGCCAACAAGACAAGAATGCTACCAAATATGTTTCCTCTGCCTTTTGGTCCTTAACCCTAAGTATACGAAAAAGGATTCTTCAGCAGAAGACCAATTGATATGCTCATCATTTGTTCTAGTTAGATTATGCCATGCTTTAAAACGAGCAGACTTCTTTTATTTTCTTGGAGAGGGTTGCTTGTACTTTATGTCCTGTTTGCACCAAAACTTTACCCATTGTTCGACAAAAACATCCAGGTTGCTATTATTGGCTACTCGTAATTGATGAAAAATATTAAATAAATTCTCCCAGAATAGTGGGAGAAACCTTCTTTCATTGTCAAGTGCACATGTAAGTTCTGCAGCATTTGACACGACTTCCTCATAAAGACTTCCGGTTAAGGGTAGACCACCAATTGCATATAAGTCCCAGAGTGATATAGATACTTCTCCAACTGAGGTGAGCAATGTATTAGTAACAGGACACCATGCTTCACATAAGGCTTACAAGATGTTAGTGTTATGATCGTAAGTAAAAAGCGAACCGTATACAACATCATAAATTTTTGTATCCTTCAAAGTTTGGTGACTTCTGCTAAGGATATCTTCGGCCCATTCCCAATAACCTATAATATAGTGAAACTCTTCATCTAACGTGAAGGTATCATTCCATCGAGTCTTGCCCTTTATGATTCGATGTCCCAAACATGGTAGAGAACTGACAGTATTTCTAACATGGTGATTAGGAGATCGAAGTTCTCAAGTCTTTGGAGGACGACTATTACGTTTGAGAGTCTAATTATCTAAATCAAGAAGGTCCATAAGAGCCGGCCAAGGAGCAACATATAGTCCACCTAATGGAGTACTTACAAGTAATTTGGTCTCCACCTTACAACCTTTATGGTCCAATATTACAAGGTATCGCGACTTACAAAAAGACTTTAAATCATTGAAGTAAACCATGATTCGAACTGCAAAAAAAGTGTTTTATTAGCACTTAATCCAGTAACTCGATAATCATAGTTTGAATTCAGATTTTTTTTAAAAAATTACACTTAGTCTGAGAAATATAAAGTCGTAGGCAAAATTGTGTAAAGTCTTTGCCTTAGATAGTGTAAAGTCTTTAGTTTAGACTGTATGGTACCTTTGACTCAGACAATGTAAAGTCTTTGCCAAAATTGTGTAAAGTCTTTGCCTTAGACGGTATAAAATGTTTAGCTTGGACTGTATGTCACTATTGACTCAATGTCACACCCCGACAGGATACCCTTGGTGTGGCCAACACTCAGAGACTATTGTTAACCCCCGAGCAAACCAGTTGGCCTCATCGTCACATCATACTTAACAATGGAAGAAAAATACTTAAGGAAAAGACTGTAATGTAATTACAGAAATCAATTCTTTATATAAAAAGTTAATTTTTCAATAAATAAGAGTACTCAACTCAATGTAACTCAACTCAACTCAATGGAAATCAACTCAAATCAACTCAATGGAACTCAACTCAATGGAACTCAACTCAACACAACTCAAAGTACTCAAGGTGGAACCTTTTAGGAGTTTCTCTTATCCAACAATAATCACTAATGAGCTAGTGATTGTACAACAATCACATTGATGTTGTCACAGCCATTCTGTACTTACCAAGTGAGGAACGAGTATGATCCACATGGGGTTTGAACTATTCCATCATCTATTTTTTTAGGGACGTAAACTCTAGAGTGGATCATGAGATGTAATGGTTCAATCCTTTCCTACGCTGGACTGACGTATGTAATGAGTGCAGGTGAGACTCACTCTTACTCATTTCGGTGCTAGATACTCCTCCCAAGACTCAATTTTTATAAGACTCCTCCTCCTCATCTCAAGTAGCCTCATAGAGGCACTCATTATCTCAATTAGTCTCATGGAGACTTCTCATTAACTCATAAACTCAAACTCTAAAGTCCTCTATTGATTTTAGGGACTTTAACTCATCTCAATTAACTCAATTCTCTATTCAAGAACTCAAGGACTCAGATCATTATTTAGAAGAAGTCATTTAGACAGAACTCAACTCACTCAAGGACTCAATAAGGAAGACTCAAAGGAGCATCAAGCTCAAATAACTCAACCTCATACTCACATCAACATTACCGTCAACATACTCAAGTCAAGGCTCTAGACTCCAGACTCCATCCGTAGGTTCATTCATGCATGCTTTCACAATTTAACATATAGAATTTATACAATATCTCATGAAATGTTTTCAATTCAAGAAAACAAGTTTATGATCATCATCAACATATGAAAATATATGTAATAGATATAATTTTCAAGAAAATAACCAAAAAAGTATTTCAAGAAGCATATATGGGGACTCATGGACTCTCAACTCCTTTATTACCACCTATGGGGCACATGGAAGAACAATCACATGCTTTCATTTAGCGTTACATATCTGGATTGAACCTTCGGAGAATCAACCTCAAGGAACTCTCTTCGAACTCCTCAATTCCTCCTTTCTCTTCTTTTCTCTTTAGCATTAGTCTTTTTCAATGACTTAAAAAGGACTTAGAATAAGGTTTAAAACCCTTTTCACACTTAAAATGACCTATTTTGATCGTATATTAAGTCCAGGAAGGGTTTGGAAAGGTCTAGAATGTCCCTCATTAAATTCAAAAAAGTCTGTCTCGAGACATGGGGTCTGCGATGTGAACTGTGTAATTGTTCAATATTTTTTGTCGAAAATTTCCCAAACAAGGTTTCTAATCCCGTAGAAAATTTTTGGGACAAATCTAAGTGTTGGTCCATGATGGAGGCGCATCGCGCCTCTGTGACACACCTTTATTGGTTCGCATTTTCGCATCAAAAAATTATCTTTTGATTCGGCTGCTCTAAAAATCAACTGAGACCACTTTCCACTCAATTTTTCATGCTGATCGCAAATTCGGCCTCAGATTTTCCATCGGAGCATGGGAAGATGCGTTATGAGTACATCTCTCTTCTAGGGATATTTTGATAATTTCGCAGGGTGTTACACTCAGACAATGTAAAGTCTTCGCCAAAATTGTGTAAAATCTTTGTCTTAGACAATGTAAAGTCTTTAGCTTGGACAGTATGGCACCATTGACTCAGACAGCGTAAGTTTTTGCCAAAATTGTATAAAGTCTTTGCCTTAGACGGTGTAAAGTCTTTAGCTTGGACTGTATGACACCATTGACTTAGACTGTGTAAAGTCTTCACCAAAATTATGTGAAGTCTTTGCCTTAGACGGGGTAAAGTCTTTAGCTTGGACTGTACGATACCATTGACTCAGACAGTGTAAAGTCTTCATCAAAATTGTGTAAAGTCTTTGCCTTTAGACAGTGTAAAGTCTTTAGCTTGGACTGTACGATACCATTGACTCAGACAGTGTAAAGTCTTCACCAAAATTGTGTAAAGTCTTTGCCTTTAGACAGTGTAAAGTCTTTAGCTTGGACTGTACGACACCATTGACTCAGGCTGTGTAAAGTCTTCGCCAAAATTATGTGAAGTCTTTGCCTTAGACAGGGTAAAGTCTTTATCTTGGATTGTATGACACCATTGACTCAAATAGTGTAAAGTCTTTGCCAAAATTGTGTAAAGTCTTTGCCTTAGACGGTGTAAAGTCTTTAGCTTGAAATTTATGACACCATTGACTCAGACAGTGTAAAGTTTTTGCCAAAATTGTGTAAAACCTTTGCTTTAGACGATGTAAAGTTTTTAGCTTGCTAGTCACCTATGATGAAGTTATGGAATTTTGTGTAAAACCTTTGCTTTAGACGATGTAAAGTTTTTAGCTTGGACTGTATGGCACCATTGATTAAGACAGTGTAAAGTTTTTCGCCAAAATTATGTGAAGTCTTTGCCTTAGACGGGGTAAAGTCTTTAGCTTGGACCACATGGCGCCTTTGACCCAGACAGTATAAAGTCTTTGCCTTAGATGGTATAAAGTCTTTAGTTTGGACTTCACTAATGAGCTAGTGATTGTACAACAATCACATTGATGTTGTCACAGCCAGGGGGATTGATGCTATAATTTAAGTCAACAAAAGCAAATTAGGGACAAAGTTGACAAGGAAATACAATAACCATGGATTCTTTACTACAAAGAAAAAAAATCATCAATTTTCTCTGCATGTATTGTATTTTATTCTTTTCACAAAAAGGATAGAAATAAAATTATTTGGGAACATGTGACTAAAGAAAAAGATAATTCATCAACCAAAGAAGTTATTTCTTGATGAATTAAATACATATACATTCTTTTTTTAGTCACTTCCATATGAAATACAAAATACTCATATGATTAAAAAAAAAAAGAGGATGATTCATCAACCAAAGAAGTTATTTCTTGATGAATTAAATATATGTACATTCCTTTTTTGTAGTCATTTTCATATGAAATACAAATACCCATGTGATTAAAAAAAGAGATGATTCATCAACCAAAAAAGTTATTTATTGATGAATTAAATATGTGTGCATTCCTATTTTTAGTCATCTTCATATGAAATACAAAATACCCATGTGATTAAAAAAAATAAATGATTCATCAACCAGAGAAGTTGTTTCTTGATGAATTAAATATATGTACATTCTTTTTTTAGTCC
>DF362733.1:10939-28752 GCA_000787875.1 Solanum virginianum
GTACTCATGTGATTAAAAAAAATAAATGATTCATCAACCAGAGAAGTTGTTTCTTGATGAATTAAATATATGTACATTCTTTTTTTTGTCACTTTTATATGAAATATAAAATACTCATGTGATTAAAAAAATGATTCATCAATCAAAGAAGTTATTTCTTGATGAATTAAATATATATACATCCTTTTTTTTAGTCACTTTTATATATAAAATCCCCATGTAATTTAAAAAAAGGATGATTCATCAAACGAAAAAGTTATTTCTTGATGAATTAAATATATATATATATATTTTTTTTTTAGTCACTTTTATATGAAATACAAAATATCTATGTGATTAAAAAAAAGCAAGGCAACAAAAGAACACAGTGAAGGAAAAAAAACATAGAAGAAAAGGAAAAAGGAGTTACCTGCACGGAGCTCCAAAAAGATTGCACAAAGAAAAGCTCCAAAAAATCGTTGATGCTGATAGTAAAATAAAGAAGGGAATGAAGGATAAGCATCTATTTACATATGTTAAATAAAGCTGGAGGAATTGTGTTACTAGAGTAACTATGATTACTTTTTCTATTAGGACTCTAATAAGATAGTACAGAAATCTTTTATCCGTAATTTAATTAGACGAAGCATAGTAAAGAAAATTGTGTGAGATAACAAACAAGTCTTCAAATTAAAATTGGTGACTAGTTTGACCAGTCCAACTCATTTTTTTCTTTAATTAATAATTAGGAATAATGACTGTGCAAAATGTAATTTTAAACACTTACCAAATATTTAAATTAACCCAGTTTTTTATTTTTACTACTCTCATTCTCCATTTGCACTTACCCGATCCAAGTCTTTCTCTTCTATCGATCTTTCTCATCTTTCATTCTTCATCAGTGTCCCAATTTTATCACAATGTCAATTTCGTCCAAGTCAGCAAAGTCCATCAACGTCGTCAACTACTCTCAATTCTCTCTAGGTCATCCATCTTTTCTGTCTCCGTCATCAGCGTCGTCATTGTCGTCGTCTCATTTCCTTCCTGAAATTCAATTTGAGTTTTAAAGGTATCACTTTTTTCTCTTCTCTCAGAGCTAGGGTTTTGAGGTTGTAAAGGAATTGTGAAATTGAATTCTTGTTTTATGGATCTTTCAAAAATTGAGAAGAATAGGATGTTGTAGACCCAATTGAATATTCAAGTTAGAAACCAATAAATTGTACTATCATTCTGAACAATGTTACTACTTTTCCAGAGAATGATCAATGTTATTTTTTGTTACCTAATCTTTTTTGTTTGATAAAGATATATTAGTGAACAACTCATTACCTTTAATTGATGCCATCAATGTAACTACTGAATGTCAGTGGACTAGTTAGTGATTCTCGACTGAAAATTCTTTTCAGGTTGTGCATCTGAAGTTGATTGGTGAAACTACAAGCCAGTTGATTGAAAAACAGAAGGCTGAGAACCTCAACTCAACAAGATATCAGGTTGCTTCTTTTTATTAGTTTCTATATGCTAAAGGAGTGTAAATATAAATGCTCTCAATGCACCCAAGGGTGTGGCCTAGTGGTCAATTAGATGGATTGAAAACTATGGGGTCTCAAACAAAAAACTCTAGGTGATTTCTTTCCATCTATCCCGTGGAATTAGTAGATGTGCGCATGAATTGGCTCGGACGTCAGTTATAAAATAAATTTCTCTCAATGGATTTTAGCTTTTCTTACCTATCTTATACCATATCCAGCTACTTAGGTGACCCATATTAGTCCTACTATCTTGCTTTAGGGTATGTTTTTAAAATTATAGTTAATTGTTGTTTTTGGGTAAAGTTTGGCAGCTAGTAGCAAAAGTCACATGGGGTTGCTTTGCGTCTTTGTTGTTTTCTTGTCTTTAGTTGCCTTTTGGATGCAAATGTTAATAAGGACTAGCCTTTGATGCATATAGGAATAGACACCTAAATTTTGGTTAGCTTGAAAGAATATTAGTTGGTATATGATTTCATCACTTGTTTTGGCTTCTTCATGATAAATATTATTCAACCTTTTGATCTTCAGGAAATTCATAGTGTACTGTAATATTTGCACATTACTTGCTTCTTAAAGAAAAATGCGATCTTTATCATTGTGTTGTTGAAAAGAATGTGGACTGACCAACCATCGTTGTAGTGGAGTTGTAAGTATTCCTTCTTTGTTATCTAGAGGTCTTAGGTTTGAGCATCAAGTATGATGTCGGTTTTGTTAGGTAGCGCTTTGTCTTCCTGGCGTGAATCTGGATTCATGGGGTTATCAGGTACAAAAGTTTGGCATGAGGTTTGAATTTGGGTTTTCGTCGTTCATTGCTTTTGGTCTGCAGCTGTTAACCAGGACTAATCTCTGATGCAATAGTAATAGAGCTGGGATGCCTCAATGCTAAACAATAGTTTTTTAGAGTCTTTGCTTTAGTTAAATTTTTCTGTAGGAAAAATGTTATATAATTGAAGCTAACCATATGGAGTTACTGAAAATGATACTGAAGATTAATTCAATATTATAATAGGTCCTGTTTGAGAGTTCTTTTTATCTAATTGGAGCTTCAAAATGATTTCTTATGATTGACCCTTTCTCCAAGATTCATTTGGGATGAGTAAATCTTACGGTCTTCGTCACATAAGCTGTTTTTGGTTTTCAAATCTAGGGAACTTGAGATTAGTTAAAAATTAAAACTTTTTCTTTGTCATTTTATTCTTGAAAAAGCTTTTAAAAGAATCTAATTTACTCATAATGGTCCTAAAGTGACACTTTTGAGTTGAGGGTCTTCCGGAAACAGCCTCTCTATCTCTATGGGTAAGGTGTGCATACATTTTACCTTCTCCAAACCCCACTTGTGGGATTTCACTGGGTATGTTGTTGTTGTTATTGTTGTTGTTGTTGTTGTTGGGTAAGACACTTGATTGATCCATGAGTAGTAGATAACATCACCTCCTACAAATTTATATTGCAACGTTAAAAATTAGGAAATTAACTAGTGGCATTTGATTGTTTTCACAACCTTGTCGACTATACCACAATTAGTTTGATAATAGTTTGTGTTATACTGCGTGGGAGCATATATTTCAATCATTTATTGATAAGGTGGCATGAGCTGTTCATCATATGGCTGAACAAATTTAGAGTAAAAGTTAATTATTCACAGCAATTGATCCTTTTTCAAGCCAGATACTCTAGTTTGGTGGGCCCCTCCTATAAGTCCTAAAAAAGAAGAAGAAAAACAGAACAACATTGGAAGCATTTGAAGGGTTGGAATATACGGAGTGTAATGTAAAAGTAATCAAAAAGAGCTACTTATAGCTAGTAAAAACTTCCTTTTAACTTTTCTTTCTCCTTGAAACTTCTTTTCCTTAATGGTCCTTCTTGCTTTGTGGATTCGATACCTGCACACAGTCATTCAAGGTCTAAGAGTCTCCAGGAGCAATTTTGTGGATAGCCCTGTCTTACAGGAGTTTGGCCACCTGAATCCGGTTACGGTGTTTGTCTGGCTTTTACTAGGTTAGGGTATTTTAAGGGTTAATACAAAATAACATCCTACCTATCAAATTAGAAAAAGTAAACTACCAATATCCATACCAGACACATTCAACGTGCTTGTCTTGGAGCAGCGAGCAGTCCACAGCACAATGAAATGGCAAAATGGCAAATTAAGACAAAAGGAAAGGAGGATTGACCGTCTTCTCCATCTGCTGTTTATCACTTACCAGTTAGATGACATGCAAATGAAATCTTATGTGTCACTGGAATTTAGTGGAGTTGTGTGTAGTTTAGATATTGAATAATACTGATCTTTATTTCGAAAATATAGTTTTCAAGGCTTTGATTGCTTTTTGGATTAAACTTTAAACCTTGTGGTTTCTTTGATGTCACTTTTCTGTTCTGATATTGCTTGGTAGGAGGGACAATAACTGGTTGGTATAATATGGTTGTTTATATGAGAACATCTAGATTGATAACCATATCGTGTAAAATTGATGTTGAATTTTTAATACTGTATGAAATGGTATTGATTTCCTTTGTTTTATGTGTCTTTATTTTAAATTGCGCCAAGTTTTTGACCTTTCAGTTCTCATGAGTTTGTTCAATATGGATTGAGTTACTTAGAGAAGTTTGCTGCTCTTGTTGAGATTATTTCAGCAGTTGTTGAGATTTCTCCAGCAGTTGCTGAGGATTGCCGAGACTTCTTCAGCAGTTGCTGAGACTTCTTCAGCAGTTGTATACAATTTCTTTGAGCTTTGTATATATTTGTTATACATCCGTTAATCTATTTTGTTGGTTAAATTAGTTAATAATTTTTGTTTTTTTTGTAATAGATAAATGGCTCCAAGTATGAAAAGAACAACAAATAAAAGGAGGAATACTAGAAGAAAACTTATAGATGAAGAAGTAGAAGAAAGTACGAGATGTGAAAAGTCTAATGAAGAAGAAGTAGAAAAGACAGGCTCAGAGCATTCCATAGATGAAGGAGCATATGGAATAGATGCTTCTTCTACAAATGTAGAAGAAAAGGACAGAGGAGCCAAGGACGAACAAAAACTATTCTAGAGAAGGAGACATCTCCTATTGCTGAGTCCTTTCCAATCAACTCTCCACCAAATACCTCATTTGTGAAGACAATTAGGTATGCAAATTACAATTTGGAGTCAATGATTGATAGGTATCCAGATTTAAAAGGGTCTGATACTATTAAATCGGTATTAGGTAAGTTTTCTGATTTCAAAAAGATTTTGAAAGAACAAAAATTTAGAATGTTCTTTCTATCTTCTATTTTTGGAAATTACTTGCAACTACCTAATAGTACTTTTACATTTCAAATGACTGTTGTTTATCAACTTCTCCGTCGTCAAATCTATAGCAATCGAAAGGAGGAAATTTGGATAAACTTAGTGGCATGCCAATATGTTTTGGCATGAAAGAGTTCGCTATCATGACTGGTCTAAATTGTCATATGAAAGAAGCATATGATGAAAAAAAGATATCTCCGGAGATAAAAAGTAGACGACAAAAAAAATATTAAGTTGATTGAAAAGAGTTGCAAGAGAGATGAGTTGGTTAAGCATCTCAAGAATAAAGAAGTTGATAGGGATGTAAAACAATCATTGTGCTTGCTTTACTTTGTCTCTAGCATGCTTTGTGCTAAAGATGTGAACAACCTAGTTGATAAAGAATGGATTTTACTCTCTGCGGATATAGAAGCATTTTCTGTTCATCCATGGGGTCATATTAGCTATGATCTCACAATTCAACATCTTCTCCAATCAGTGAAGCCTAGTGCAAACACCACCAATCTTTATGGCTTTTCATGGGCCTTTATGGTAAGTTTTATTTTATTTTAGTCCATATTTATTTATTTATTTATTTTTTGTATGCATATAATATTTTGACCTTTGTATGATTATTTTATTTAGGGTTGGGCATTTGAGGTTATTCCTTTCCTCCGAAAAAAGTGTAAGTTTAATGCAATATCTAACTCTTGCTTATTATTAAATGACATATCTTTGCAAAAACCTGTTTCATCATCTTGGGCATGACTAAATTGAGTTGATTGTGTAGTTCTCGGTGTATTACTACCAACTTCAGGAGAAAGAATGTGTTGACCTTCACTCTCTTTATCTAGAATATCCATACTTATCCAACCAAATTCATCATTTAACACTTCAGGAGAAAGAATGTGTTGACCTTCACTCTCTTTATCTAGAATATCCATACTTATCCAACCATATTCATCATTAACATTTGTTGGTCAACAAATAAATTATGGTTCTTTACCAATCTTTCAACCTTGTAGACCCTTAAAATAGGTCTAGATTCATTTTTCAAATAAGTATTCAAACTAAGTTGAACTTTTATTTTAAAAGGAGTCGTCTTCTGCTTTTCACTACAACTGTGCATGTAAGTGATGACAACGTCTTTCAACTCACAATATAATTCACAATAAGTAATGATTTTATCTGCAAAATTATCATATGAGATACCTAGATGTACAATTGTTAGATTTGCACGACCTATGAATTTGCCTAATCTAAGAACCAAGTTTGCAAACGTGTTTCCCAAAAGTGAAAGCAGAAGAACACACAGTATTTTTACGTGAAAACACCCAGATCACAAAAGGTGAAAAACCACGACCTATACCCCTACAAGATTTTTTCCCAACTTCACTAAATCAACGTGAGTCTCAACAAAAAGATTACAAGATCCTAGTAATCTATGACGATGCAAACTTCAAACGAACTACAACTACTCATAAACCTCCTAGGACAAAAACAAATTCTTCGACTCAAAATAAAACGATGAAACAGTTTACTCAATAGACTCAAGACCTTAGAACTAGATTGCTCTTTTTCTTGCTTTTTGTCCCAGTAGATGACTTTGAATAATTTTCCTCTTTTGATCTTATTGCTCAGGAAGTTTTCTTCCGGTCAAACTCCTTGATCCATGCCTCAAGCTCCATTAGGCTTCTTATTCGCTTAAAAGTCTTTCTTCACACCAACTCCTTCTATAAGTTGTAATTTCTGAACTGACTTCCTACTTTGATGATGTGTCCTTATCTCTAAGTAATCTATCCATTCTGCACCTTGTGGCATCCTATCTTTGCGTCTCAGAACCAGTGCAATGAAGAACCTGATCAATCAACATGTTTCATGATCCAGTGGTCATCATCAAAACTCCTTTTGACTCAACATATTCCCCCTTTTTGATGATGACAAATCTTCTGAGTATCAGCATCCATCCATCTCGCCTGCAGCTACTAAGAGAGAACTTCAAGAATGAAATAGGTTAAACAAGGGTTATAAACATTGCACACCTCAGATGTGACTTCCCCCTTTTGGCATCATCGAAAAACTAACTTTGAAACAACTTTACCCAAAATGAGTACACATAATCAAAGTGCACATAGTAAGCACCAAAAGATAGAGTGAACTAAGAACAACTTGCATGTATTGAAGGTAGCAAAATTACATGTAAGTTCATCATACAAGAGCAGTTCAAGAACAAAAAATAAACCAGAAACAACTACTTAGCATCCTAACATAGCGATTGATGTGGTAACCAGACTTTCAAAAAGAGCTAGGTCAGAGAAATAGGTCAGGTGGAGGGAGCAATGGAGAGAATCAACAGGGATAGCTTGTGGACAATTTCAGTATGATCAGCCCTTTCCTTGTGTAGCTTTTCTTCAAGGTCTGATATCCTGGCAAGCAGAGCACTTCTCTCTTGGGCAAAATCTTGATGGGCAGTGGCTAGTTTTGCTGTTTTGGCATCTAGGGCAAGTTGAAATCTATGCATAGGGGTGTCAGCACGCTGCATTGAAACATGTATAGCAGCATGTTTCACTTGTCCAAGTACATCTTTGGTTGTCTGCATGGTCCAAACTTGGACAGGAACAAAATAAGCCTAAAAAATCTAAGCAAGCCAAAATCCATAGGGAAGAGCGTGCCTATTTTTATTTTGAACTAGGACCCATTGCATATACCGAAGGATGAGGCTTGGTAGATTGATAGGAACCTCAGTATCAATCAGTTCCATTAAAGTCAGGTCAAGAAAATTTGCCTCAGACCTTCTTTCCTTCCTAGGAACAAGAACTTTATGCACTAGATCTTAGTACAGACGGTGAACAGAGGACATGTCTTTACGTTGAACTCGTTTGTGCTGAGTCAGGGCAGGATTACCTGAGAATTTTCTAGTAATGTCCAAGGCAGAAGGAAGGTTATCAAGAGGAGTCCAGTCTTGGCAAACATAATCCGCCCATTCTCAGTAGGGGTCCCCAAGATACACCCAATATCAGAAACACCTAGGTTGATAGATGTGTCTCTAACAGTAATGATGAAAACAGAATCACACACCATACCCCTATCATAGAATTCATACATCTCTGCTTTGGCAAACTTTCGTTGAGTATTTCCCTAGAGAAACAGGTTAGCCCAACCCTGAAATTCTAGCTCAAAAACAAGAATGTCCATTTCAGGACCCCCATACCCTATGACAACCCGGCCCCAAATGAGGGAGCGCTTCTGAAAGTGAATGAGAGAGAGGAAATGTGGGTCAGTTTCGTCGACAGGAGGTTGCTCACCATCACTCTCTGTCTTAGGGTCATCGGAAGGAACAAGTGGAGAGATTTGTTTCTCCCTGTTAGACGATGCCCTAGATTTTGGTGGATTCTTGGTAGTGATAGAGGATTTCTTGGGCAAGGGAGCAGGATGGGAACGAGGGGGTTTAGGAATCATATGTTTGTTCACATTTTTTCTAACCTGTCTTAGCAATAAGTCACCATGTGAAGATGAGGAAGCAGGAGCACTCTGGTGTTTCTTGCTTTGATGGAGGGCCTATTGAAAAGTAGCATCGTCTTTCCATTTTCGACTCCTGGTATGGTACCCCGGAAAGAGCAGAGATGGGAACCCTTTTAGGAAAGGGAAAATCATCAGACACTTCAATTGGGCCTTCGGTGATTCTTCTCTGACGGCGGCGAAACGGCCTGGAGGGTGATGCATCAGGAGATGGAACATTAGATGGTGGAGTATCAGAGGGAGTGGATTGAGCAGGAACAGTGTTCAACTCTTCTGAGGAAGATGGGACAGCCCAGGAAGGTGACGGGATCGAAGATGCTTGAAAAAATGCGTTTGTGAATGACTCCCAATTTGCGAAATCGACGATTTGGAGTGGTAGAGGTGGTGGCAAATTTACTGTTGTGTGAACTATGATGGCAATAGAGTCATCGTGTGCTAGTTCAAGGGTGTTTGGATTTGGGGAATTTGGAGGGGATGCCATTGAAGAGTAACGATTTTCTGATTTGGGAGAAGGCAGGTGGTTCACTTTATAGAGAAATGTGAGAAGTGGAAGAGTTGAGTGATGAAGGGTTTAAATGGATAGGAAGGCGAAATTTGAATGTCAACAGGTGAAATAAGTGATGTGATGGCAATCATATTGTCAGTGTGAAGGAAAAGTTGAGTTTTGGCGGCAAAGTAATGATGATGACACGAGAAAAGAGAGAACAGGTCAAATATGCTTCATCCACCAATCACTATATTGAACACAAAATAATTGTTACCTGATTCAATTTCAGCTTTCCCTCAGTCTTTGCACCTAAACTAGTAACCTGCGCACTATAATACACAGCAAAGTAAACTTATCCATGTTTCTGAATCTTGGTGAAAACTATATGCAAGATTTGAAATGAGAACTCATCTTACATTTTTTATCTTTTTGTTTGTTTTTTATTTTTCAAAGATCAGATGTTCTAGCCAATCATTGAGTGGATTTTATGCAATCTTAATCATCCCCAAGTCTAATATGATTTTTTCAAAATGTTCTCTATTAAGTGCTTTAGTGAAAATGTCAATTTAATTCTCAGTATGACAAAACATTATTGAAACAAGACCTTTTTCTACATTGTCATGAAGAAAGTGATGTCTTATGTCAATATGCTTGGTTATTTTATGTTGTACAAGATTCTTTGCAATATTAATAGCATTGGTGTTATCACACAACATAGGAACACACTCGACATCCATACCAAAATCCAGCAGTTGTTGTTTGATCCATAGTAGCTGTGCACAACAAGATCCAACTGCTACATACTCAGCCTTAGCAGTTGACAAGGCTACTGAATTCTGTTTCTTAGTGGACCAGGAAATCAAACATGTTCCAAGGAAGTGAGCGATACCTGAAGTACTTTTTCTGTCCACTAAGTAGCCAGCATAGTCAGCATCAATGCATCCTACAAGATTAAAATTGCTACCTTTAGAGTACCAAAGTCCTAAATCTGAAGTTCCCTTGAGATACCTGAAGATTCTTTTCACAACCTTGAGGTGTGACTCCTTAGAATTGGCTTGAAATCTAGCACAGAGACCCACACTAAAGATAATGTCAGGTCTGCTGGCAGTGAGATACAAGAGAGACCCAATCATTCCTCTGCACAGCTTTCGTTCAACCGGTACCCCCTTCTCATCAACATCTAGTTTTGTAGCAGTTGCAATAGGAGTATCTATATCTTTAGCATCCTCCATTTTAAACCTTTTGAGAAGCTCTTTCACATAATTTTGTTGATAAATGAGAGTTTCAGTAAGAGTCAGCTTATTTTGTAGCCCCAAGAAGAAGTTAAGTTCCCCCATCATGCTCATCTCAAATTCTCCATTTATTAGCTTGGAAATTCTTCGGTCATGAGCACATTTGTTGCTCCAAATATGATATCATCAACATATACCTGCACAATCAACAAGTCTTTGCCATTTGTTTTTAGAAATAATGTATTGTCAATTTCTTTTAGGATGCAAAGGCTATGAGTAACCTGATAGCTTCAAGTCTGGCAACCGGAGCAAAGGTTTCATCATAGTCTATGCCTTCTTCTTGATTATACCCTTGGACCACCAACCTTGCCTTGTTTCTTGTAACTGTTCCATGCTCATCAAGCTTGTTTTTGAATACCCATTTTGTGCCTATGACGGTCCTTCCTTCTGGCCTGGCACCAACCTTGCCTTGTTTCTTGTAACTGTTCCATGCTCATCAAGCTTGTTTTTGAATACCCATTTTGTGCCTATGACGGTCCTTCCTTCTGGCCTGGGCACAAGATCCCATACTTTGCACCTCTCAAACTGATTTAGCTCTTTCAAACTGATTTAGCTCTTCCTGCATTGCTAGTATCTAATCTTCATCTTCCAATGCTTCCCCTACCCTTTTTGGTTCCATCATTGACAAAAAAGCTTGGAATGCACACAGATTTTTCATCCCTGATCTAGTTGTGATTCCAAAAGTTAGGTCAGTTAACACATTTCCCAAGAGATGTGAGTCCTGATATTTGTAACTCTTTACCACGAACCCTTAAGGTTGTTCACCAGTTACAGGTTCTGATTGGGCAGACTGCACATCAGTAGATTGCATTTCAGAATCTGTAGTTCCCCCTGACTGTGAGCTTTTAGGTTGTCTTGTAGTGAGACAGGATTGTGTTGTAGATGAACCAGGTTCCATTTGTTGTTCCTCTGTCCTGTGTGCTAGCTCATAGTCATCCTGCAGGTCAATCTCAAAAACACCATTATATTCATCAAAAACCACATGAATGCTTTCTTCTACACAATTAGTTCTTTTATTCAGCACCCTATATGCTTTACTATGTGAAGAATATCCTAGAAAAATTAGTTCATCACTTCTGGCATCAAATTTTTCCAAGTTATCTTTCCCCCATTATTATGAACATAGCATTTGTAGCCAAATAAAGTGGGAGATATTTGGTTTTCTGACTCTTAGTAATTCATAAGGAGTTTTGTTCAAGATAGGCCTCAACATGTATCTATTTAGAATGTAAGCAGCAGTGTTTATGACTTCAGGCCAAAGATTTTTAGCCAAGTTACACTAGCAATCATCGTTGTTCTTGCCATATCTTCTAAAGTCCTATTTTTCCTTTCTACTACTCCATTTTGCTAATGTGTTCTAAGAGCAGAGAAATTGTGATCTATACCATTTGTTAAGCAGAATTCTAGAAATTTTGCATTTTCGAATTCTATTCCATGGTGAGATCTTATGGATATTAAGGAAGTCTCCAACTTCTTTTCCATTTTCTTAATGAAAATAGAAAATAGATTGAATGACTCTTCTTTAGAAGCTAAGAACAATGTCTAGGTAAACCTTGAATAATCATCCACAATGATAAACATATACCTTTTACCTCCTCTGCTTCTTACCCTCATGGGTCCACATAAATCAATGTAAACCATTTCCAAGCACTTGGTTGTACTTACCTGGTTCTTTGACTTGAAGAATGATCTTACTTGCTTCCCCCTTACACATGCACTGCATACTTTGTTGTCTTTAAACTTAGTTTTAGGCAACCCTATAACCATGTCCTTTGATGCCAGAGTATTTAATTGCTTCAGACTTACATATCCAAGTCTTTTGTGCCAAAGTAAAGGATCATCAACAATAGCACTCAAGCATTTCAAATTTGTTCCAAGCATTCCCATGATTTCAGCCTTGTACATATTCTTATACCTTGAGGCTAGAAGGATTATCTCCTTTGTGGCTAACTTTTTTACCCTACAATATGCAGAAGTGAATGTTACCTTGTTACCTTTATAGCACAACTAAGAGATACTCAACAGGTTGTGCTTTAATCCGTCCACATGGTAGACTTTTTCTAGAGCCCTTAATTCATTTCTTCCAATCTTCCCAACTCCAACAACAATGCCTTTTCTTCCATCTCTGAAGACAACATTTCCCCTTTTCATAGGTGCAAGTGAAAGAAATTTGTTTTTGTCTCTAGTCATATGCCTTGAGCAAGCACTATCTATGTACCAGTTCTTGCTTCCTTTCACTACAACCTGCAAAATGAATCAGGGGTTAGTTTTAGGAACCCAGACTAGCTTGGGTCCTTTCTTGTTGTAAAAAAGATGAATGGGATCTCTTTTTGCTCAACTAGGTAACATGTTCCTTGACCTATTTCTTTCATTATTATTACTAGGCCACTTTCTATACACATGACTAGAGTTCCTGTTTCTGACAATATTAGCAATTGGACACTCAGTAGTAGGGTGACCAACTCTACCACAAAGATAGCACAAGTCAGAAGATGTGGCATTCTCCTGATAAAATTCTATTCCAGCTTTCTCATTATGACTCCTATTTCCTAGATGATTCATAATTCTAGATGACTGAGTCCACCTATTTGCCCTTTGTAAATCTAATTTTAGGGTGAAAATTTCCTGAGTCAATTTTCTAACCTTCTCATTCTCACGAAAGAAATCAATTTTGCATTCTTTCAACTTAGCCTCAACCTTTTGTTGTTATCATTCATTTTATTCTTACCTTTTTCAACCACTGTCAACTTTAGTATTTCAGATTTTAAGTTTAGCACAAGGTTATCAAGATTTTCAACCTATTTCTTCAACTTCTCATTTTCTTCATTAACCTCTTTCAAACAGTTTTTGATCTCAAGACTTTCAAACTTTTGATCTGAAAAATCTGTGATCACCTGATCTTTTTCATTGGCTATTTCTTGAAAATCATCAATCAACCCATTCATTAGCAAAATTAGCTTTCTTTTTGAAAAAAAAGGGGTAACTTCTCTTTTAGTTCATGAATACTTACCTCAAACTTGTCATCCTCCTCCAGATCAGATTCCTTAGCAGCCATGAAGGCAGTTTCATCTACATCCTCAGTATCAGAGTCCTCAATTCCAGATCCTCAATCAACCATCATAGCATATTCCTCTTTCACCTTTTGGTTGGCAGCCTTTTCTTTCATTTCTTTCTCAGCTCTTTCCTTCTTGCACTCAATTCCCATTGTGGACACTATTTGATATGATGATTCATCTTTCCAAATTTGTAACATCCTGACTGGTTCTTGTCATCAGACCATTTCTTACTTTCTGAGTCTTCTGACCACTTTCGATTACCTGTTTCTCACTTGTCTTTTCCTTTCCCTTTCCTAAGGAACTTCTTGAAGTTCTTAGCTAGAAAAGCTATCTGATCCTCATCTAGATCTAATCCTTCATCATCATAGGCAGCCTTCAGAGCTAATGATTTTTCACCTGTTACCGTTTCCTTCTTTTGACCTTCCATGTTCATTTTATAAGTCCTGAGATTCCCAACCAGTTCATTTAAGGTCATAGTTTCAATATCCTTAGCTTCTCACCTTCACGTCCCACTTAGCTTTGGGCAAAATTCTTAGAACCTTATCAACATGTTCCTCAGCAGTGAGGACCTTTCCCAAAGAAGCCAATTCATTGATAAGCAATGTGAGTCTAGCCATCATGTCTTGCAGAGACTTGTTTTCCTTCATCTTAAAGGTTTCATACTCAGTAAATAACATGGCAACCCTGAACTTTCAAAATTGAGCAGTACCTTCACGTGTGATAGTCAAAGCATCCCAAATCTGTTTAGTGGTGGTACAGTTTGATATCCTGTTGTACTCATCAGGTCCCAGTCCATAGACCAGAATGTATTTGACCTTAGCATTTTTCCTCATAGCCACAAGGTCAACAACAGTAAACTTTTTTCTTTCTTTAGGAACCTGTTGACCTTCCACAGTTTTCATAGGGATGGTAGACCCAATAGTGATTTTGTCCCAGAACTCGTAGTCTTGTCCTTGCATAAAGTCTTCCATCCTAGCCTTCCACCAACCAAAGTGAGTTCCATTGAAGAGTAATGGTCTGACAGATGATTGCCCTTCTCCATGTCCAAAAGTGTCACGACCCAACCTATGGGCCGTGACTAGTACCCGATTGGGGCACTTGGACACAACTGCTAAACCAGAATCTAATTATAATAACTAACTCATTTACTAAAATTTTGGTAGAATTTTCTTTGTTTTACTGACTACCCACCTGCACACAGAAAATCCCAGCATACAATACATACATATTTATATATACACGCGGGCCGACAAGGTCACCGTTGCGGTTAAACCGCCCAACATACACAACATACGTACATAATATACAAACTGACATGTCCCATACTACATAATATACAAATTGACATGTCTCACACTCACAAGAGACCACATACCTCTATACAAACAGACTGAATCAAAAATACGGGACAGGGCCCAGTCGTACCCTCAAATGAACATAGTACAATACAAAATAAAGAAGTAGCATATATACCAAATAGTTGCTTCAAAGCAAAGGAGCTCTTCAAAAGGTAGACAAGAATCCTAAGCTGGCGGCCCGCTACTCTGTGCGTCTGTTCCTGCGGGCATGAAACGCAGCCCTCGAAGAAAGGAGGTCAGTACGAAATACGTACCGAATATGTAAAGCAGAAAGCACAAGTATAATAGCCGAGCCGACCGTTTCTGACAATATTAGCAATTGGACACTCAGTAGTAGGGTGACCAACTCTACCACAAAGATAGCACAAGTCAGAAGATGTGGCATTCTCCTGATAAAATTCTATTCCAGCTTTCTCATTATGACTCCTATTTCCTAGATGATTCATAATTCTAGATGACTGAGTCCACCTATTTGCCCTTTGTAAATCTAATTTTAGGGTGAAAATTTCCTGAGTCAATTTTCTAACCTTCTCATTCTCACGAAAGAAATCAATTTTGCATTCTTTCAACTTAGCCTCAACCTTTTGTTGTTATCATTCATTTTATTCTTACCTTTTTCAACCACTGTCAACTTTAGTATTTCAGATTTTAAGTTTAGCACAAGGTTATCAAGATTTTCAACCTATTTCTTCAACTTCTCATTTTCTTCATTAACCTCTTTCAAACAGTTTTTGATCTCAATATTTGCATAAAGATATTCATTATCAAAATTCCCAAAGAGTAGTAAAACATTCATGTTTGAGAATAACACCTTATTATTATTTATTCTAAATTCTCTTGGAAGTATCAAAATTTCAAGAAGAAGATATCGTGGGTTCCCCAACCGATGGGAACCAAAACTAGTTCATATTAGAAAGATCATATCTTACTTATGTCATGGAATTTACTAGGAAGAGTCTTAAATGGTTTCTTTCCAATGCACTTTAGACTTTGTTTTAAAGATCACCAACATTGGTATTTCTGGAACCATTGGAACTTTTAGTTTCAAACTAACTTATTTCTTTTCAAACTCTTACTGTTACTGTATATTCTTAAGGATACTAGACATAAGTGTATAGCTCGTTATTCGGAAGAAAGACCGAGAACAAATATAAAGCATATTTGGCTAGAGTTTCAAAGAAATGGGGTTTTTCAAAAGTTATCACATTTTCTATTTTTAACTTAGTCATGCCAAGCGACGGAAAGCTTTACATACCTCTCTTTCTTTGTCCAACTATCCTTAATGTCAAGCCAACTCGACTTACTCTTTCGGACGTCTAATATCTACAATAATCACCATAGCGTTCACAATTATTTAAAACCATTTACGGCCTTAAATTCCAAGTTCGACCAAATATTATAAAAATTTTGCCAGCATTTCCCTTTAAAATAGACCACCCCGAGAACCCATCTCAGCCCCAATTCATCATCATCAACAACAACAACAACAACAATATTAGCCTTTCCAAGTTCGTTACCTTACTTAATTCGCTAACACACTTCATTTTCTTATCAAAACTGAAAAACAGGGCAGCCTATCAAGTTGATATATATTTACCACATTCAAACACTCCTACACACTCCAAGAATTATATTACATAATTCAGACGTCAAACGCAACCATACAACATTAAAATGCCACATTTCATCACCTACACATACCCAAATTCGACCAACACTTCAAGACTACATACAAACTATTTCTAATGTTTCTTTCACCCCACAAGAACCATTTTTACACTATTTAAACACTAGCACATGATTTAAGATAAAAATAGCTTCATAGCACATAAGCCCCAATTTCGAACCCCCTTCGAAAAGCTCACAATTAACTTAAACAACCAATCCGTCATGGTTTCCTTGCAATTTAACATACACCAATACCCATACAAACTTTACCAACAGAATCAGAAGACGGGAAAGTTTTCATAATTTTCTTTCATTTCAACACACTACAACATATATTCAAGCTTAATAATACATAAAACAAAATAAATTCTTACCTTAACACTTCAATCCTTCAATTTGGCTAGGGTTCCAAAAGTAAGCAACCAAATATTTTCTTGCTCCAACCACTACTCCAAGTTACTTAGAAGACCCAAAATAGTAGGTTTATACCATTAAAATAGCTTTGGAAGGAAGAGAAGGAAATTTGGATTTTTCCTTTAAGGGAGGCCGTGAGCTTTTGCTCTAGTTCCTCAAAGTTGCTATGCTTTCTAGAAATTTTTCCAAGTGTGGCAAAATGTCAAAGAAGTGAAGAAAATCTTAAAGGTGTATATATATATATAAAATTAATTAATTAATTCAAAACATACCAAGTGTGGGTCTACACCACACTTGGCCCAACCACAAATTAACATAAGTCAAGTGGGATAACCCTCACCTTTCTTTAATACCCCAACTTCCAAAAATTTTACTTTAGTCCCCAAACTTTTTCTAGTCGAACCAACTAAGGACATACGAGGTCTAACATATACTTCTTTCATTATTGAATCCTTTTACTATTATTGGTATTTTTAATTTTATCCATTTACTATCTGGTAAACAGTTATATTTACATATGTTAACTTCTGCTCCACAAGTTACGTAAATATCTTAGAGGGAGTTTCCTTTCAGTAACCATAATAACACATTCAACGATCAAAAGTGTACTTGTTCGGTAACACAGTTTGACAAAAGGATTAAATTATCTGTTTCTTGATGGAATATATGTCATTTACCCTGTAAGGTGAATCAATTGAAAGAACATCCAAGGGATCTACCACGACATCAGCCAGCCTGGCACCCGGTTCACCGTGAACGACAACATAAGGCACTCGCTCTGCATACTGAGGTTCTGCCCTGGGGTCAACTCTCATTGCTTTAGTGGCAACAATTGCTGCTGGAGGGAGTCAAGAACCCTGTGCAGAATAGGTGCCTAACTTTACCTTTTTTGCAAATACAAAATCCTTCAGAGATACTCTGCCTGATATAATCTTTTTCCCACTGACGCACTAGGTAAGATTTCACCTTCTCAATATCCCTACATTAAAAAAAAGACTCTTAATGAGCACTTCATTATCTTGAACACAGCCCCACATGTATCTCTTCGAACTGTCTCAATACCTTTAGCATCAAACATTGGTTTGTTTTGGTCAACGCTATCGTAACTATAACCAACATAACGGTTCTTAGTAAGAAGGAAGCACGAATGGTAACCTTTTCCATCTTTAATGTGACTGTATTGGGGTTCATTGTCATTATTTCTGATGCAATTTCATGTCCAATTCAAAAATCTTGTTCAATGGA
>DF362733.1:29311-40359 GCA_000787875.1 Solanum virginianum
AGTACATCCGTATCCTGCACGTCCAGGACCACTTAGTAACCAATTTGTCAATACTTTGTTAGGAATATATGGAAATTTTCGTCTCAGCACTGTTTCAGCCACGACCTCACGTGTGTACAAGTTCAGCTTCACTTCACCATATATCAATCGCCAAATTTTAAGAACAATCCTACCCTCTACATGGACGCCACTGGCGTGTGTTAGACCCCATTCATCATCGATTATCGCAGCATCTTCCTGAAACATTGGGTCAGCAACAACAGTTTCAGAAAAAAAATATCACTTAGTTTTCCTCCTTCAGAGTCTCTAGAAGCTATGTTGCCCTCGGATGGAGTGCGAGATATTTTACTAAGCAAACCAATGCCAAGGTATGCAGCCCGTTCAGCAAGAAAACCAAGGGAACCACCTTGTATATCCCAGCCCATTAATATGTATTAGAATACTCCATCAAGATTTTTTTGAACTGATTCATCATTGCAATGCAAAAGTACATGAGTATCAGATCTAAGGTCATCATCTTCCTGAAAAACGAGAACAATAATTCTTATGGCACCAAACCAAGGATCAGGTTTCAGATCATCCCTGGATTCTGCTTGGACTTTTATGCTCGATATTGTTAACTGTTGTCCACAACCAATACTAGCTTCAAATCACCCCTGGATTCTGCTTGGACTTTTATGCTCGATATTGTTAACTGTTGTCCACAACCAATACTAGCCGGGTCTCGAAAGCCAATTTGACTTAAAGAAGTTAGACTTGATTTTCTATCAGGACCAGATATCTGGGAGAGATCTTGAAATACACGCATCGATGATTCACAATTCAAAATAATCTATTCATCTTGTTGTTTTATTTTTGCATCAGGGACAACAGGATTCATTTGTGGGCTATTGCTTTCCGGACAATTTTTGTTAGCTTAAAGTTGATTTGGATTTGGTTCTGAAGCAGACGCAGAATCCATCAAAGGCTGATCACAAAGGTGGATTAAGAATCCTGCGGTTCTGCTACATCATCAGAGCAAACCTTTGTTGACAGGTACACTGATGGGCCTGAAGTCACATTCATTGTAAAAGAATCTGCACAATCAAGTGACAACCATCGTCGAACATTTTCACTTTGTAATGGTGAATATGCAGGAGTCAACATGTATAAACAAGAACCATCATTTTGAAAGTGAATGGGTATACCGAACAAATTGTCTTGACAATGAACATAGTTGCTAGTTCTACAATTAGCATTGGAAATCTTTTCTCCTACAAAGCAATTCCCCACAAAGAAAGGTAGAAATTCATCTAAACCTCTATCTTGAGCACGTGTCCTTGTTTTATGTTTCTTGTTGATAGGGTAACTAGGGGTACCACATGTAGACTGAGCACCACGTCCAGGTTCAGCGGTGAACTCCACCTTAGGAGGTTTCTTGATGAAGGTCATACCTTTAAGCCTCTTCCTGCATAAAGCTAAATACGAATGGCAACTTATGATATGAAAGATTATTTGATTTGTCAGCTTCGATGTCACCAGGCTCAACCTCCATCTGAAGTGCAAGGCATGAGTACCTCTGCCATCCCTTTCGTCATAAATGTGACTGCTAGGTCTGGCAACTGGATTTGGATGTGAATCATTTAGATTCTGACCCAAAACAATTGGCAAAGAACACCATCCTGGTTTTTTTTCTTTTATGCGTTTCAGATGACTCATTAACAAAAGAAAATGGGGCTTGGATCATCATTGGATCCATCCAGCTGAGGAATCAGCATACTCGACGAACTTCTGCATGAATGGTCATTGCTGATGGACTAAGAAGTCTTTCTATCTAATTCTTCAAAATAACAGTCGTGAATAGAATCAAGAATATCCTCACACTCTCTCCATCTGAATACAGGCAGTGTCCTTACCGGCTTGGGCTGCCTCTCGTATCTCCCCGATCTCCACACCCTCCTGAGAGGCTGAAGGTTCTGGCACTCGAACCTAAGGAGTTGGCATTGTACCCAAGCTAACTGTCGGGGGCACACTTTGGGCGCGAGCCCTAGGAGTCACCCGAGCTCTACCAATCTCACCTCCTACTACAAACTTACCCTTCTGGGCAGCTGGGGTCCTTCTCGGAGGCATCACTAAAAATAAAGCATTATGTCAGAGAAGGATCATCCTACTAGCACGGCTCTATCGCACGATCTAAGATCAAAAGAACAAGTAGCATCCTAAATGTCCTGTAGCCTCCTGTTTATAGATGTGGGGCTCGACACACCAATAAACAAGACTCTACTAGACACGGTCTATGGACACTCCGAGGATAAATTGCTCTGATACCACTTCTAATCTGTGGACACTCCGAGGATGAACCGCTCTGATACCACTTCTGTCACGACCCAACCTATGGGCCGTGACTAGTACCCGATTGGGGCACTTAGACACAACTGCTAAACCAGAATCTAATTATAATAACTAACTCATTTACCAAAATTTTGGCAGAGTTTCCTTTGTTTTACTGACTACCCACCTGCACACAGAAAATTCCAGCATACAATACATATATACCAAATAGTTGCTCTAAAGCAAAGGAGCTGTTCAAAAGGTAGACAGGAATCCTAGCAGAATTTCCTTTGTTTTACTGACTACCCACCTGTACACAGAAAATTCCAGCATACAATACATACATATTTATATATATACGCGGGCCGACAAGGTCACCGCTGCGATTAAACCGCCCAACATACACAGCATACGTACATAATATACAAACTGACATGTCCCGTATTAAGCTGGCGGCCCGCTACTCTGTGCGTCTATTCCTGCGGGCATGAAACGCAGCCCCCGAAGAAAGGGGGTCAGTACGAAATACGTACCGAATATGTAAAGCAGAAAACACAAGTATAAATAAGAGTGATAGACCAACAGAGGTATAGAAATCAAACTCATATGCAAACGTCAGAAAATATTTCCTTTTGATTTTCAAAATATCAAACAGATGCATAACGTACAGGAACGATGGCGACCTCCAAACTCACGCCATACCACAGCATCACACCAAAAAGTTCAAATCTTATTGCACACGATAACTACCGGTACGGGAACCGGTGAACGAAGTCATGATAGGCACGAGTAGAGTCGTGAGAATAATATGCACAAAATCACTTTCATAATTCCAATGATATGCAAAACCGGCGTCCCTGAACTCATAAATCCTATAGCAAATGTGGCATGAAGCCACCAAACCAAAGATCCAATCTCACCATATCACCAACTAAGCGAAGCCGACCCTTGGGCCGAGCCGGCATCTTACTTATGTCATGGAATTTACTAGGAAGAGTCTTGAATGGTTTCTTTCCAATGCACTTTGGACTTTCTTTTAAAGATCACCAATATTGATATTTTTAGAACCATTGGAACTTTTAGTTTCAAACTAACTTATTTCTTTTCATATTTTTTTAGTTTATGACAAAGTTACTGAAACTTGCATAAAGATATTCATTATCAAAATTCTCAAAGAGTAGTAAAACATTCATGTTTGATAATAACACCTTGTTATTATTATTTGTTCTAAATTCTCTTGGAAGTGTCAAAATTTCAAGAAAAAGATATCGTGGGTTCCCCGGCCGATGGGAACCCAACTTGTTTTATCAAAAATTACAATTATTGACACTTTTCAAGTCTTAGAAAAATATATTCCTTCAACCTTATCAAACTTTCCATATTTTTACAACTTTCGGATTTTTAAGGTATAAGGGTCAAAATATGAGTAATTTCTATAGTACTACCAAGAACCAAACATAGGACATGTACTAGCCCGATTAACAAGAACCAAACATAGGACATGTACTAGCCCAATTTACAAAGTAAGAGGGATTTTTGGGAGCTTATAACCTTAACAAGGTTTACCAAAGTCATGCCATAAACCAAAATGCTTTACATACCTCAATCCCTTCTCCACACTACTCCCAACGCAAAGCCGATCCAAGTTATGCTTCTGAGCGTCCAATGTCTCTTCAACTCCTTAAGCCATAGACTTTTGTCTCCGGGATATCTCTTCATACTTTGCTAGCTGCTACATTTCAAGTCTAAGCCCTATGACTTTTGCAATTTCTGAAGGTAATAGAGGCTTAATTTCAGCATTTGTTCCAGCAACCATTAATTCACCCAAGGCTCTCCTTTTTCATGTCTCAATTTCCCCAATAGACCTCTTTATTCCATGATGTAATATCCTTCTTAAGATATTCCAACTTTTGCATCAGAACAAAGTCTGGGTTTCTACATATGGAGTAACCAATGCTCACCTTGTATAAAAACCCTTCATTATGAAACAACATATCTTCAAACTTGAAATATAATAAGTTTTGCTTCCCATTCTCTATTTTCCAGTAGAATTGGCTTGTGGTCTAAGAAAACTCTTGGCAGACCAGTTTGCTTAATTGCAATGAAGTTATCATTCCATTCTAAGTTTTGCTTCCCATTCTCTATTTTTCAATAGAATTGGCTTGTGGTCTAAGAAAACTCTTGGCAGACCAGTTTGCTTAATTGCAATGAAGTTATCATTCCATTCTGGTCAGATCAAGAATCTGTCTATTCTTGAGGCTTCTGTTATTTGTTCACCATTGGACATGTGTAAAAGGCCTCTTGAAGGTACATCAATAAGTCCCAAACCCCTAGATGATGTCCGAGAATCCCCTCATTGCTCGAATTGTGAATGAAATTAAATCTCTCTGCAAATAACACATTTTGACATGTCACTTGCAGACTTAATACCTTGGAATATCATCACAGAAGCTGCAGTGCAAGCACAAGATTTGCAGAAAAGATGCCCACAGCCTAAAGCATATGGATTGAAGACCATATCCAAGCAGATTGGACAAGTCAAATCGTACTCTAATTTCACAGAATCTGGAAACATCAAAGTCATAATAAACCCTGTATCACTGAGACTGCAAGAGATCGTACTCTAATTTCACAGAATCTGGAAACATCAAAGTCATAATAAACCCTGTATCACTGAGACTGCAAGAAAATTGGCTTAAAATCTCATTAGACTTCCTATCATTCAATTCATTGAAATTCAAATACAAAGCCCCCAGCCTTAGCATACACAACTCACCTTTAACATGCTATCTTTTATGATTTTCTTTCATTTCTACATACTACAACATATATACAATCTTAATAGTACATAAAACAAGATAACTTCTTACCTTAACCCTTCAACCCTTCAGTCGAACCAACTAAGGACATATGAGGTCTAACAAAAAGGTGGTGCAGTATTCATTTTGATCAGTTCTTAGGTATTAGCCTTTAACAAGAACACCCGCTCTAATACCACTTGTTAGATTTGCACGACCTATGGATTTACCTAATCTAAGAACAAAATTTGCAGATGTGTTTCCCGAAAGTGAAAAAAACATACACAGTATTTTTACGTGGAAACATCCGGCTCACAAAAGGTAAAAAATCACGACCTGTACCCCTATAGGAATTTTTTTCAACTTTACTAAATCAACGTGAGCCTCAACCAAAAAAATTACAAGATCTTAGTGATCTATGACGACGCAAACTTCAAATGAACTACAACCACTCATAAACCTTCCCGGGCTTATGTTCTCCAAGTCTTCGAGTTGCCAACTACTTGAAGACACTACCTAATCTCAGTTTATAGATCACTGAGCTAAGTAGAACAATATGACTCAACAAAATAACAAAAACAAATTGTTCGGCTTAAAATAAAACGATGAAACAGTTTACGCAATAGACTCAAAACCGTAGAACTAGACTAACTCTTTTTCTTGCTTTTTGTCTCAGTAAATGACTCTGAATAATTTTCCTCTTTTAATCTTGTTGTTCAGGAAGTCTTCTTCTAGTCAAACTCCTTGATCCACGCCTCAAGCTCCATTAGACTTCTTCGCTTAAAAGTCTTTCTTCACACCAACTTCTTCCATAAGCTATAATTTCTGAACTGACTTCCTAAAAGTAATCTATCCATTCCGCATCTTGTGGCATCCTGTCTTTGCGTCTCAGAACTAGTGCAATGAAGAGCCTGATCAATCAACATGTTTCATGATCCAGTAGTCATCATCAAAACTCCTCTTGACTCAACAACAATCATTGCTATCATCTCGGCCAACTCTTTCTTCTTCTGACGCCAAATAAAACGATTGTTTAACTCAACCCATTCTCCATTATAATCAACCTCTAATGTTATTTTGTCTTTCATTAATTATGTTGAAGGTAACTGGAATAGTTATAATTTAAAATAAAAAATTTGATCATGAATGAAGAGAAAACCTGTAACAATTGTTGAAATAGTTATAATAGTTGTTGAATAAATTCAGTAATTGTTGTAAATATTACAACAATTGTTGAATAAATTTAGCAACTGCTATAAATATTTTAGCAGTTGTTGAATAAATTTAGTTTATGTGCTGTAAATACTTCAGCAGTTGTTGAATAAATTCAGCAATCAACGTCTATTATAACAATCATGAAACAACTAACAATAATAGCTGAATAAATTAGCAATTGCTAAAATAACTATTACAATTGTTGATAATTATATAGTAATGACAAACACAATAATATAAAAATCAAATCTTTACATGAATGATACACATAAAATCATACTATCTACTTGTCAAAAGATTTAACTTACCTATTAAGCAATTTCTAAAGTTACAATAATAAAATTTAGTCTAAAATTTGAAATTTTACTCTTTTTAATTCTTTAAATAAGAATTTAAAGTGAGGTGCAAAACCAATACCAACACTAACAATAGAAAAACAACAACAACAACAACAACAACAACAACAACAACAATAAGAATAAGAATAACAATAACAATAACAACAAGAGTGGAGAAGCCCCTCAAGAAAGAACACGCTGATTTCACTTTTATATATATATATAACAAAAAGAAGAACAACAATAACAATAACAATAACAACAAGAGTGGAGAAGCCCCTCAAGAAAGAACACGCTGATTTCACTTTTATATATATATATAACAAAAAGAAGAACAACAATAACAATAACAATAACAACAAGAGTGGAGAAGCCCCTCAAGAAAGAACACGCTGATTTCACTTTTATATATATATATAACAAAAAGAAGAACAACAATAACAATAACAATAACAACAAGAGTGGAGAAGCCCCTCAAGAAAGAACACGCTGATTTCACTTATATATATATATATATATTAGATTTTTATAAAAGTTTGGGTTAAAGCATAAAAAAAAACTTGAGGATCAATTTTTAAAAACCCACTTATTATTAAAGTTTAATTAAGATCTTATCACCTACACTTAATAGTTAAAATTAGAGTCACTTTTTTTTAAATTTTCGCTCTTTTTTGTCACCTTTAATTCATTCTCCCGTGAATAGTGCATGAATTGAAATTAAAAAAACTTTAATTAATTAATTTTCCATGTCCAAGTCGGTCCGAAGAACCGAAATTGGAGTTGGAGGAAATATATTTTTTCCCTAGTTCTAATGGGTCGATTTGTTGCCCACAACTATTTTTATTATATTTAGGTTTGACAATTGAGAATTGGTCAAACCTAATTAAAGTGGCAATAAGACTGGGCACGTGAATCAAGGAAGGAGTCTACATAAATTGGGATATTTACTCCAAGCTTCTTTGATTGGGTTGGAGTATATCATTTAAATACACTCAAAATACATGATATATAATTGTCATGTCATTAATACTTTTAGTCTAATCTTCAAAATAAAATATTTCGACGAGATTTGAAATAGGGAACATTCGTAATCATATAAAATTGATTAAAATATAAATTTTATAATGATTCAAAAATATTAAATTCAAAATATATTAGTCCAAAATGAATATTGTGGATTAATATAATCGAGTTTATTAATTAAGTCTAATAAAATATGGATTTAATTAAAAGTTCAAATTTAATTATTTGGGCTACAAAAGACGACCCACTTTATTAAGCCCAACATCCTCTCATTCTAAAAGTCCACTTGATGTCACGTGTCAAATGACGTGGCACACCAAGTCAAACAAATAAGCCAATAGGATCATGTCATGTGTCAAAGTGACAGACCCATTTCATTAAAGCCCAATATATTATGTCACTTAAATCTGATTGGCCGGGAGAATGCCTAATTTCATCATGACTCCTCTATTCTACAACTATATATAGGGGTCTTCATAATTCAAAATGGACATCAAAAATTCTAAACAAAAAGCCAGAGAAAACTCGTGGATCAAACGCCACAAATTTCTCTACAAAGTTCAAGAATTTAAACATTGAAGTTGAAGAACAAGCTTACAAGCTCTTGAACTCAAGAACAAAGTCAAGCTTCAAGCTCAAGAACAAGATCAAAATCAAGATTCAAGATTGGATTCACAAACTTCAAATTCAAGATCAAGCTCAAGCTCAAGCTCAAGCTCAAGCGCCCTTGAATTTACACTTGAAAAGGTAAATCAGAGGATTCGTAAAGATTGTAACACTCACATTATTGAAATCAAATACTACCATTTTTGCGATATTTTTGTTCTTGATTATTACTTTCTCAACGCGAATTTTATCGTCTACAAATTCTTTTAAAATAAATAAATAGTGTTTTAATTAAGTATTAAGTTAATACTTAAAGTGTAGTCTCAAAAAAATAAAATCTATTGACAAGACTTGAAGTAGGGGGCATTTGTAATCATATAAATTTATTAAATATAAATTTTATAAAATGATTCAAAATATATTAGTCCAAAATGAAATATTGTAGATTAATATAATTGGGTCAATTAATGTCCAATAAAATATGGATTTAATTAGAAGCCCAAATTCATTTATTTGGGCTACGAAAGATGACCCACTTTGTTAGGCCCAATATCCTTTCATTCAAGAGGTACATCACAACGCCACGCGTCAAAATGATGTGGCACGCCAAGTCAAACAAAGAAGCCAATGAGATTATGCCATGTGTTAAAATGACAAGTCCATTTCGTCAAATCCTTCACGTAAATCTGATTGGCCGAGAGAAAGCCTAATTCCATCATGACTCCTCTATTCTACAACTATACGTAGGGGTCCTCATAATTCAGAATTGACATCACAAATTCTAACAAAAAGCTAAACAAAACTTGTGGATCAAACGCTCCAAATTTCTCTACAAAGTTCAAGAATTAAAACATTCAAGTTCAAGAACAAGCTTACAAGCCTTGAACTCAAGAACAAGCTCAAGAACAAATTCAAGCTTCAAGTTCAAGATCAAGATTCAAGATTCAAGATCGGATTCAAGAACAAACTTCAAATTCAAGATCAAGCTCGAGGGCCCTTATATTTACACTTGAAAAGGCGAATCAGAGAATTTATAGAGATTGTAACACTCACATATTGAAATCAAATACGATAAATTCTTGCAATATTTTTGTTCTTAATTATTATTTTCTCAGCGCGAATTTTATAGCCTACAGTTACATCATTGAATCCAACCAAATTAAATTTATGTATTATTAAAAATCTTTGGTAGTCATCATGGATTTGCATATTAATCAATATGAGGATTACATTGTGATAACTTAATTAGAATAATAATATTAAAATCACTATTCAATTATCTAAGCTAATTGAAAGAAATAACATATAAGAAGGCTAGCTAAAGTAGAAAAAAATACCATTCCTCTAAAAAGCATGAGTGCTCAAATCTGTTGCTATATTTTCGGAAGGTCTCTCAATCTAAATATGAGCAAAATAAATAGCATTGGAATTTGTAAGAGTTCAAGAAGTAAGTATAAGGGAATAGAAAAGATTGGAGCAATAAATATATTAAATTTGTTAAGTTTCTTATCATGAATCAATAATACTGCATCCACTTAATATTTTCTTCGTCCCAAATAAATTAATGTTTGAGATTTTTTTTAATGTTTAAAATAATTGAATTGTTCAAAGTTTAAGATGAATGTTTGAATTTTTTTTTTATATTTGTTCTTTTATTTATTGAAATTTTATATTTTCTAAGAGATAAATTATACTACATATTTTTTCTTAATACGTGTGTATTGTCTCAACAATTAATTTGGGACGAAGAGAGTATCTAATAAATCAAAGAAATTTAAAACATTTCCATGTGGCCATCTGAAAAGGTTCTCCCATGTTTTATCTCCTTAGTTATTTTTTATGACTTCAGTTTTATTATTTTAATGAATTAAGATTTACAATTGTGTATATAAAACGTGCTGGCAAGAAGGGTAAATCAGTAATTCAATTAAACATTTTGTAATAATTTTATTAGTGTAGGGGCAAAATCGTAATCTAATTTTGAATTTGGGATCATCCCACTTTTAGTAATATATATTCATAATATTGAATATCATAAAATAGCTCATAATAATAAACATTTAAAATCAATTCATGCAATTTCATTCAATAGATGAAGATTTTCAACAGAAATCATGCTTAATAGGAATAATAGATAATACCCATAAGAAATTGACGTTGAAATTCAAAGACTTGAGTGAAAAGAGTTTTAGGACTCTGTCACGACCCCACCTATGGGCCGTGACAGGTACCCGTTAGGGGCACCCAGACAATACTACCAAACCAAACTCAGATTATACCTTCTTATAATTTTTACAGAAATTTCGACAAAGTTTTCTCTGTTTTATTGACTAGCCACCTGAAATAGAAAAGTCCAGCGAACCAACAGACGAAACACAAATATAGATATATATATACGCGGGTCGACAAGGTCACCGCTGCGGTCTTGCCGCCTAATAAACATAGCATAGATATAGAATGTGCAAATAGGTGGCTAAGTCACGAAACAGAAGCTAACAGATAGGACCCATACTCACCACATGTCCACAGACCTCTAATACAGACACATAGAATCAAACGACAGGACAGGGCACCTGTCATACCCAAAATGAATATAGTCTGAAGTAACAAAATATTAACATAGTATACCAAAGGTGGCTCCACAGTAGGGGAGCTCGTCAAACAGCAGTGGAGGTCCTAAGCTGGATGTCCTCTAGCCTGTACGTCAAAACCTGCGGGCATGAAACGCAGCCCCCGAAGGAATGGGGGGCAGTATGAA
>DF362732.1:0-12050 GCA_000787875.1 Solanum virginianum
AATAGTAGGGCATTCGTGTTCACACTTAAGTTATTATTAAATTTTTGGAATTGTGATTGAGGTATACAACTATTATTATGGGTAGGTAAACGGGGAAGAAAATTAGGCTAGAAAACTTTTGATTAGTAACTTGAGAATTTTGAGCCTAGGCCAGACTTGATTGAAATTTGAGACATATGAGGTCTAGGGAAATCCAGTAAGGGATTGATGCTTTATTTATTAGTTTAATCTTTTGAGTTGATAGTCCAGACAATAATGAGCCTAACAGTTTTATGAAATTGAATTCAAGAAAGTAAAACTCTCGAAAATGATCTCATAATAGTGGGTATAATTTATAATGTCATGATTTGAGGGAATGTTATGAACAACAGATTTGGGATGCGAGTAATGAAGTTTATGTCTCCGTACAACTCATCACAATGGGATGGATCTCCCTATGGAGGTGCCGCCATGGTGGGACTATCGTGAGTTTTAAGTTTAAAAAATATGGGACAATCATGAGTTTTAAGTTTAAAAATCCTAAATTTAGTTTTATTTCTCCCACTTCATTCTTGAGAGACAACCAGTGACTTAGGTCTTATGGTTCCCCTCGACAGTATTAAAAAGGGTTTTTCATCCTTTCTCTATTTTCAATTAAAACCTACAATGTTTTGGACAAGCTTTGGACCCTTTATTAGTGTCCTAAGGATATTACTCCTCATTAAAAACTTAGAAACCTTGAGACCATCGAAGAAGGGAGAAAAGCAAGGGCTTTGAGTTCAAGCTTGAGGATCATCAGAGGGTTTATCATTCTTCATAATTTCAGGTATGTAAGGCTTCCTAAATTGTAGGACTGAGTCTGTCCACGCGTCCTTCCATTTACTTGAGTTGAGTTTATATATAATAATTGAGTATGGAAAATCCCATGATTATAATATTCAAGTTATTTGCAATTATTTTGAGTCTTTATGCATATTTATGAATAAGTCAATGAGTTACGTGATGGTCATATGAAATTGGAGTATACAAATTTGCATTCAGTACTGCGAACTTTGAATTGTATCATTTTATATAATCATTATTACATTAATTGGATTGCGACCATAACTGTAACTGTCTGAGTTGAGTAAATTGAGTATGATTTAGTAGGAGGAGCATATTACCTGTATACGTGCATATTTAATGAGTGTCTTATTTTCTTTATGTAATGACCATGATTGAGTGGATTCTAAATGACCGTTTGAGTTGAGTTAGAGTCTCAAATTCATACATGATTGATGATCTGGATTGGTTGAGTTGTTGAGTGATTGAGTTGAGTTGAGTTGACTGGAGAAAAATCCAAACAGATGAGATTTGAGTTGATTTGGCATGAGCATGTTTTAGTTTTGGGAGGAGTATTGAGCACCAATATGGGAGCGAGTAGGTAACTATTCTAACACATAAACTACATTGCCAGGGTAGGATATTTGCACCATTAATTTGGGTGACTTATGTCCCAAAAAGATAGACTTTTACATTGGATTCAAGGGAGTTTGATCGCCCATTACCTTGGCAAGTTTAGGATGGGCATGGCAACAATGTCGCGTTCGTTGTGTATTACCTAACAAATGGTGGTGAGATAGGATGTTGGTTGAGAGAAACTCTTAAACAACACATGATTAAGCATATATTGTTTTAAATTGATTTACATAATACCAAGTTTATTTTTAAAGCATGATTTTAAACCTTAAACTTACATATTCATTGAGTCGAGTTATGAGCTGTTGAGTTGATCTTTGAGTCGAGTTGACTGATTGAGTTTGAGCCTTTACTATTTCCTTGAGCCATTTTACATACTAGTATATTCCATGTATTGATATCCATTTAGGCTTGCATCATTAAAGATACATATACAGGTGATACGGGCCTTCAACAAGCGCACCATTGAAGACCAATTTCTGTTCTAAATTTGGCGAGTCTCCTTGCTATTCGGAGGAGCCCTTCTATATTTTAATTGAGTATGTTTATTTCTTTGGTCGGGGTAGCCATGGTCTGTCATGGTACAATCTAGATTGTTAGTTAAAGGCTTCATAGACATTGAGTAGAGGACTGTTGATTGTTATCTATTTTTAAACTCTTGTTCAATGGAAACTATTACTGATAGAGATTTATGTAATTAATTGATAGTCCTTCTTGAGTATTCTTCCTCTGTTTACTATGATGAGACGATGAGGCAAGGTGGTTCTCTTGGAGAATTAGTAATAGTTCTTCAAGTGCCTTGCCACGCCAAAGGTACCCTACCGAGGCGTGATAATGTCATTACCAACAACACAATTAGCTCAAATAAGGTTTGGGGCAACCAATGGAATGGCGAAATGATAATTTTTATGGAAATTCACAAAAATCATCATTAAGGCCATTACAGTTTAGATTTCCTTTTACTTTGTTTGAGTAGTCATAAATTTGTCAATGTCACCATTTGAATAGTTGATAGACGCTTCATAGACCAGATTACCAAGTTATGATTCGATACTATTTTGGGCTAGTTTCTTTCATACTAGTCTTATTAAGTCAATTTGATCGATTGGTTGGTCTTTGGCCCTTAATTGTTGATTTGGTTATTTATTCCTTTGAGTTATCTCTTGATGGTTAAATCTTCTATTGTTATATTGAGATTGAATGAATATATGTAATGAGGCCAAGTGGTTCGCTTGGGGACTAGCTAGCAATGGCCTCTGAGTGCTGGTCATGCCAAGCGTACCCTCCCGAAACATGACACCTCCCCATAACTATCACATCATTCATGCATATGGATCGTTACAGGAACATTGAAGACTTTAGGAGTATTCTTCAATTCACTGTGCACTCAAATAATGAAGTTCTTGAAGCATGTAAAATGTAGGATTTTGGAGAAAAAGACTTGTATATTTCATATATTGAATTCCAGCTATTGATTACAATGTCTTCTTATGTATACCTCTTTGATCCACTTAGTCTGACTAACAAAATCTGTTATACAATCAGTTATAACTGTCTCAACTAACTTTTTCTCACTTAACTAACTTTTGGACGCTAGTAACTAACTTTCGGACACTGGTTACATTCCCACTAATTAAATTCCTCAAATTACTGTAACAGTACTCCCTCCCTCCCCCCACAAAAGATTCTTGTCCTCAAGGATCAAAGGATGGAAACCTTGTCTTCAAGATGGTAGGAAACTCCTAGATGTCAACATCAGCAGGACAACCAGACCATATGACTAGCACTTGAGCAATAACCTTGTTACCTCTCTTAACCATTCTTCTCTACAATACTAACTCGGGTATAGGGCGATGGGGGCTGCAAACTCAATAGTAGGAGGATAAGAGATCTGGTAGGGTACTTCATAGCACTTCTTTAAAAGAGACACATGAAAGGTAGGTGTATCTTGACAGAACTAGGCAAAAAAAGAGTATAAACAATCAGACAAACTCTTTTTAAGATCTGAGATGGTCCATAGTACCTAGCAGCCAACTTGTGGGAGGTAATTGGAGACAGTGGCCTGCTTATAAGGTTGAATTTTGAGATAAACCCAATCACCGACATTAAAATTTTGATCACTTTTATGAGAGTCAGCCTGTTGTTTCATTATCAGTTGAACTCTATAAAGGTGATGTTTAAGGAGTTGCAACTTTATATTTCTACTAACTAAAGTACAATCAACCTTAGATTAAGATGATTCTCCTGGAAGGTAAGGCAAGTGGAGAGGGGATGGTCTCCCATACAAGGCTTCATAAGGGTTGTTCTGGATGGCTGAGTGGTATGAAGTATTATACCAATACTCAGCACTAGACAGATAACTAAACTAATTTGAAGCATTATCATAACAGTAGCATCTCAAATATGTCTCAAAGAATCTATTGAACACTTCCATTTGCCCGTCTGATTGAGGATGATAAGAAGTACAAGTGTTAAGTTGTACCTAAAAGGACCCAGACTTTGTACGACCTTAATGGTGCTTGAAATATGGTTTCGAAAGGTTTTTGATGAAGGTGATACATTATGAACACCTTCCTGGGCTGTGTGACCCCTCCCCCCTCGCAAATCAGTTTATACTCCTTCATTACAACTTATTCTTATTCTAACACTTAGCTTCTTATTCGTTCATCCAAAATGCTTCCCCAATCCTCCTTTCAAGCTCTAGTCGAAGGATCTCCATTTCACCTTCAAGCCCATGCTAAATTCACTTTCAAGCCCTCAATTCAAGATTATTTATTTGGTTTAGGGTCATCATGGGCTTCCTTCATCAAGCCAAGTTCAAAGGCATTACATTCGCTAAGCTTTTCACATTAACTGATAGAAGGGTCAACTTTAAATGGTCATATCTCTTACCACAAAAATAACTGGTGGTCCACGACCTATCAAATTAAAGCTCTTTGAATTATATTTCTAATGCATTGCATTTCATCTAATGTCGAGTTCTAATCAAGAAGTTATGCCCATTTTTATAGAACTTATCTGTGCAAGGATCTATGCAGATTTTTAAATTTCGTGTCATTATTGGCTCTTACATAATTTTGGGTTATTCTAAGTGTATTTTATAAACTTTTCACCTATCCTAGACCCCTAAATCAGCTAATACTCTCATTAAAAGACACTTATTCTCTAGAATTCAATTTCTAAAATTCTCTTTATGTCTCATCTTCAAGATTCAAGCTAGGATTCAATTGGGGTTTCAACTTCAAGCTAAAGTCACTCCTCTTTATGTCTCATCTTCAAGATTCAAGCTAGGATTCAATTGGGGTTTCAACTTCAAGCTAAATCCTTCTCAAATTCATCTTCTTAAGCTTGGTATGTGGGTTTTAATTCTTGATACCTTTCAACCAAGAAGACCCAAAACTATTTTTACTTGAATTTGATGAAATTTTGCTTACTTTAAATATGGGTTTTGAGAATTCTTGTTTAATAAATTCAATTGAAGTATGGGTTATGCTTATTGATGATTTTAAGTTGATTTAAGCCCAAAATTGTTGGATTGCATTATTATTATGAAGAATTGATTGTGCATTGTCCCTTTAAAGTTTCATTTAAGTTTGGGTAATCTAGATTGTGATTTATATGAAGTGGGTTAAGCCCAATTATGTTTATGTATATGATTTTGATAAGATTGTGGTTATGACAAGAATGTGATCACATAAATATCTATGATCTAGCTCTTTAAGCATTTTGGGTGCTTGCACTATCTCGTATATGTGAATGGTTATTCCTATGCATGAGTATCATGATTATGAACTATGATTTGGCTTTTGAGCCCAAGTACAAATGATTATGAAATGTGTTTGGCTTTTAAGCCTAAATGTGCATTGAAATGATTTGAAATGACTAATGCCTCTTTGAAAGCATGTATATGTACATGTACTCTTATGGGATGTTGACTTAGCACCAATGAGATTAGACACGTCAGGGTTATCCCTAAGGGTCCTCTTCTTTTCTCTTGAATTATGTACCAATATAGGCATTGAGATATGAGCCTTCTCCCATTAACTGAGGCATGACCCGCTAGAAAGATTTGAGGCTCATCCCGTTAGTTGAGGCATGACCCACTAGAAATATTGTGAAAATCCTACCCGAAATGGGAGGCCCATACGGAAGGTTACTTCCCTGAAATGGGAGGCCCGTAAGGAGAAGTATGGTTTACCTTTGGTAAGTAGACCACCTCTTTTTCAGTGTGGAGATAACATTGGGATTCCAACTAATAGCTAGCTTTGTCTTACTCATGTCGGTTGAGGTTACATCCCCACTTTATATGAGCATTATTGCATTTCATGCATCATGGATTTCATGTCATATTGTTATATTACTCTTCCTTGCTATAAATCTTTTTAGATATTATATGCCCTTGTTATCTAACATTTAAATGCAGGTTTGATAAATTATATGTATTGTATGCCCACATACTTAGTACATTCAAACGTACTAACACATACTTTTTGCCTATATGATCTAACCATGTAGGGAACAGAGACTATCTTCATCCACCATTGGACGACTAGATTTGATTTGAGATACTTATTATGGTGAGTCTTTTCTTTCAAGGACAAGCCACCATTCCTCTACCTTATGATGCTTTTACTTATGTTATCTTTATTTGAGGGTGAGGGTGGGACATGTCTTGGCCCCCGTCCCATCTTATGACTAGAGGTATTGTTGGATATCTTCGGGACTCTTGTTCGAATATGTGCTATATGTTGTATTTGGAGTTTATGGTTATTGTTATCTATTAGATATAGCTATTATATATTGATTATGGGAATTATGATAAATATGTATGTTTTGATATGTAAATGTGGAAGATTCTAAGTCCCATATTGCCCTCATAAAGTGAGTCATACTTACCCGCCCCCTAGTTTTAATGTCTATATGCTATGTGAATCCATATTAATCCTTATCCCTATGATATCCCCATAGCGTGAGTCCTACTTTCCCATCCTTTACAACTATGTGTTTACTTTCTTTAATACACTTCCAAACCAATGATGTGAATATGGATACTTTGAGGCTTATTTGGGGATTCTCGGGTTTTCATTTGCCATGTCACTCCTAGACCCTAGGTTTAGGTCATAATAGAGATGATATCAGAGTATTAGGTTTATAAATAATCCTCGGAGTCCAATATACCGCATCAAGTAGAGTCTGTTTCATGGGTGTGAAGCATGCAATATCTATGGGTAGGAGGCTACAAGGCGTTTTAGAAAATATTTCCCTTTTTTCATGATCCTTATCGTGCGATGGAACGTGTCTTAAGAATTCTTATCTCCATCCCACCCTACCAAATAGGGTGAGTTACTATGGGTTCGTAATTTAATCCAAGCGATGGAGATGTTGGAGATAATCTTATAGATGATGTCAAAAGGGAGTTGGTGAAGGATGTACGTTGTTTGACAAGCTTGCTCTGGATATTCAAAGTTTTCTTGGGTTGGTTGGTTATGATGGAAGGTTTGTCTAACATTTCTCATCTAATGCATCTCCATTGACCAAGTTATCTCAAAATAAGGCCAAGTTGGCATGGTTGGATGTCTATGAGAAGAATTTTTAGGCATTGAAATATCGAATTACATTGGCTCCTTTTTTGACTTTAATGGTTGGGTTAGATGGGTTGGTGGTGTATTATGATGCTTCTCAGACTGGGTTGGATTGGGTTGTGTACTTATGCAACATGTTAAGGGGATAGCTTATACATCTAGGCAATTGAAGATGCATGAGCAAAATTACCTAACTCATGATCTTGAGTTAGCAGCGGTGGTGTTTGTCTTGAAGATTTAGAGGCACTATTTATATAAGGTGCATGTTAATGTTTTCACTAACCATGAGAGTTTACAATGTGTGTTCACTCAAGTGATCTTAATTTAAGATGAAGGAGATGGTTGTAACTCCGTAAGGACTATGACATAAGCATATTATATCATCCCAGTAGGACAAATATTGTAGTCGATGTTCTTAGTAGGCTGTCTATAGGAAGTGTGGATCATGTTGATGAAGGGAAGAAAGAGTTGGCAAGAGATGTTCACTTTTTGGCTAGATTGGTTGTTAGGTTGCCCGACTCTAATGATGATGGTATTCATGTTCAAAATGGGGATGAATCTTCTATGGTTGTTGATGTTGAGGCTGAGCAAGACCTAGATACGCCATGGACTTAGTTGAAAAAGTTGGTTGCGGAAAAGAAGATAGGGGTTTTCTCACGGGGGAGATGGTGTAACTCGGTACCAAGATCGATTGTGTGTTTCAGATGTTGATTGTCTAAGAGAGGTGATCATGAGTGAGGCCCACAACTCTCCTTATCTATACATTTAGGATCCAACAAGATGTATTGAGATTTAGTGAAAAGGTATGGTTGCATAGTATTAGGAAGGACATGGATAGATTTGTATCCAAACGCTCTAATTACCAACAAGGGAAGGTAGAACATCAAAGGCCCGATTATTTGGCCCAAAACATTAAAATTCCTACTTGAAATAAGAGAATGATTTAAGATTGAATCTACATCACCCACATTATTCTCACATCATTCATTGTATATGCATTCATGAGCATTAGATTTTATGAAAATTATGAAGTGGGTTAAGCCAAATTACGGAAGCAATTTGACTCGATATGGGTAATTATTGGAAGAATGACCAAATCGGCTCACTTTTTACTGGTAGAGACTACGTTAAATGTTAAGGACAATGTCAAGTTATATATGAGGGAGTGGGTCAGACTTGTGGTGTGCCTACTTTTTATTATATCGGATTGTGGTACCCAATTTAATTCTCACTTTTAGAAATCATTTTAAAAAGGGACTCGACACTAAGGTGAAGTTAAGTACCTCTCTTAATCCTCAATCCGTTGGATAAGCTGAGAGGATAATTCAAAACCTTAGAGGACATGTTTGGGACTTGTGTGTTAGAATTCAATGGAAACTAGGGTGATCATCTACTACTTATTGAGTTTGCTTACAACAACAACTTTCATGCTAGTATTGGTATAGCACTATTTGAGGTTTTACATGGTAGAAGGTGTAGATCTCTTATGGGGTGGTTTGAGTTAGATGAAATGACTCCTATAGGCTCAGATTTAGTGTTGGAGGCTATGGAAAGAGTGGAATAGATTAGAGAAATATTGAAGTCAGCTCAAAGTCATCAAAAGTCTTATTTAGATGTTAGAAAGAGGGATCTTGAGTTTCTTGTCTGTGATAGGGTATATGTGAGGATTTCTCCTATGAAGGGTGTAATGTGGAAGTCATAAAATGTGTTTTAATTATGTCCCCAGTATATAGGTCCTGATGAGATTGTTTAACGAATTGAGAATGTGGCCTATAGATTAGATTTGCTCTGAATTTGAGTTCTATTCATCCAATTTTCCATGAGTTTATGTTAAGGAAATTGTTTTGTGATCCTAGTACAATTGTACCTTTGGAAGGTGTTGAGGTTGAGGAGAACTTTTCTTAGTTTCGGTTGAGATTTTGGATAAGACAAGTGAAGTGGCTTCGCAACAAGGATATGGCTTTGGTTAAGGTACTTTAGAGAAATCAACATGTGGAAGGTACTACGTGGGAAGTGGAATCGAGTATGATGCACTGATACCTCTATGTTTTCCAATCTACTCAAGTCTATGGTATTAAGTTCTTCCTATTCCCAATTGTCCTAGTTCTTTAAATCTTGACTTTTACGCACATGCGCACGAAAATAATTTTTATGATGTTTTGAATAATTTAAATACGTTTTGATATGAGTTTTAAAGGTTTTATGAGTTTCAAGTGATGATATATACATTGTATTTTGTGTTTGGATGTTTCATGTTCTAAGTCAAGCCTTGTTCTAGCACATTCGAGGACGAATGTTCCCAAGGGGAAGATGTTGTAAGGACCAGGACTTTGTATGAACTTAATGGTGCTTGAAATTTGGTTCCAGAAAGTTTTTGACCAAGCCAACACCTTATGAACACCTCCATGGGCCGTGTGACCCCTATATGGGACCATTTAAATTTGTTTATACTCCTTCATTACAACCCGTTCTTATTCTAACACTTAGCTTCTTATTCGTTTGTTCAAAATGCTTCATCAATCATCCTTTCAAGCTCTAGTAGAAGGATCTCCATGTAACCTTTAAGCCCATGCTAAATTCACTTTCAAGCCCTCAATCCAAGCTTATTTATTTGGTTTAGGGTCATCATGGGCCTCCTTCATCAAGCCAAGTTCAAAGACATTACATTGGCTAAGCTTTTCACATGAACCAATAGAAGGGTCAACTTTAAATGGTCATATCTCTTAGCACAAAATAACTAGGGAGCTCATGACCTATAAAATTAAATCTCTTTGAATTAGATTTCTAACACATCCATTTTCACCTAATTCCATATTTGAATCAAGAAGTTATGCCCGTTTTCGTAGAACTCGTCTGTGCAAGGGTCTATGCAGATTTTTAAATTCTGTGCCATTAATGGCCCTTACATAATTTTGGGTTATTCTAAGGGACTTGTATAACCTTTTCAACTATCCTAGACCCCTAAATCAACTAATACTCTTTAATTACAATTCATTCTCATTAGAAAACACCTATTCTCTAGAATTCAATTTCTAAAATTCTCCTCAAATCTCATCTTCAAGATTCAAGCTAAGATTCAATTGGGGTGTCAAATTCAAGCTAAATTCTTCTCAAATTCATCTTCCTAAGCAAGGTTTATGGGTTTTGATTCTTTGTCCCTTTCAACAAAGAAGACCAAAACTCTTTTTACTTGAATTTTATGAAATTTTGCTTACTTTAAATATGGGTTTTGAAAATTATTGTTTAATAAATTCAATTGAAGTATGTGCTATGCTTTATTGATGATTTTAAGTTGATTTATGCCTAAAATTGATGGGTTGCATTATTATTATGACGAATTAATTATGCATTATCCCCTTAAAGTTTGATGTAAGTATGGGTAATCTAAATTGTGATTTGAATGTTGATTTTACTTATAGATTTGCTTGAATTTCATATTGAATTGTTGATTTAAGATTGAATCTACATCACCCACATTATTCTCACATCATTCATTGTATATGCATTCATGAGCATTAGATTTTATGAAAATTATGAAGTGGGTTAAGCCAAATTATGTTCATGTATATGATTTTGATAAGATTATGGTTATGACAAGAATGTGACCACATAAATGTCTATGATATGGCTCTTTGAGCATTTTGGGTGCTTGCACCATCTCATATATGTGAATGAGCTATTCTTATGCATAAGTATCATTGATCTTGAGAAGGCATATGACAAAGTCCCTAGAGATGTGTTATGGAGGTGTTTAGAGATGAGAGGTATGACTTTGGTGTATATCAGGGCGATTAAGGATTTGTACGATAGAGCCAAGACTCGAGTAAGAACGGTTGGAGGGGACTCTTTTATGGAGGTGTCTAGAGATGCGAGGTGTGCCTTTGGTGTATATCAGGGCGATTAAGGATATGTACGATGGAGCCAAAACTCGAGTTAGAACGGTGGGAGGCGACTCAGAATATTTTCCTGTTGAGATGGGACTTCATCAGGGATCTGTGTTGAGCCCTTTCTTATTTGCCTTAGTGATAGATAAGTTAACACGACCTATTCAGAAGGAGGAGCCATGGTGTATGCTATTTGCTGATGACATAGTACTGATTGATGAAACTAGGACTAAAGTTAATGATAGGTTGGAGGTCTGGAGACATGTCTTGGAAGCCAAAGGATTCAAGTTGAGTCGGACCAAAACGGAATATTTGGAGTACAAATTTAGTATTGAAAGGGATGAAGCAAATTGTGATGTAAGGCTTGGCGCTCAACCCATCCCCATAAGGGAAAGCTTTAGGTATCTAGGGTCCATCATCCAGAATAATGATGATATTGACGATGATATCACACACCGTATTGGAGAGGTATAGACCAAATGGAGATTGGCTTCTAGAGTCTTATGTGATAAGAAGATACCACTTAAACTCAAAGGTAAGTTTACAGATTGGTGGTTAGACCATCTTTGTTGTATGGGATGGAGTGTTGGCCTATCAAAAATGCACATGTCCAGAAGATGCATGTTGCAGAGATGAGGATATTAAGATGGATGTGTTTCCATAGCAGGAGCGACAAGGTTAGGAATGAAATCATTCGAGAGAAACTAGAGGTGGCCTCGGTGGCAGAGAAGATGCGGGAAGCGAGATTGTGATGGTTTGGTCATGTGCAGAGAAGGAGTTTCGATGCCCCTGTTAGAAGGTGCGAGAGATTAGTTTTAAGTGGAACTCAGAGGGGTAGAGGTAGACTGAAGAAGTACTAGGGGAAGGTGATTAGACAGGATATGGTGAAACTTAATCTCACGGAGGACATGACCCTCGATAGGAAAAAATGGAGGTCGCAAATTAGGATAGCAAGATAATTGGTTAGTAGGGTTAGGAAGTCAGAGGGCTTATAGGGTTGAGTAGCAGTGTTTTCTTTCTAGCATGTAATTTTCAGAATTTGTTGTTTATGTGTTAATTATATCATACCCCCATTTTGTCATGTGATTTCTTTTAGTTTTACCTTTACTTTTACTTTTACCGTTACTGTCACTTCTTACTTTGACTT